>VYZU01010161.1:0-16494 GCA_013401355.1 Ceyx cyanopectus
TATTTTATTTTTTTTTACCTCTTCAAGGCTTCTCTTACCTATGCTGAAGCACAGATGAGAATTGATTCAGCAGCTATGAATGATGACATCACTACCAGCCTACGTGGACTAAACAAATTAGCAAAAATTCTGAAGAAGAAAAGAATTGATAATGGGTAAACTCAGCAGTGTTCCTGTTTCCTTTTAACCCTTTGGTTGCTTATTTTACTTGGTTGGGTTTTTTTTTCTTCTTAAGGTAGCATTTGACATTTTAGGAGCTCACTGATGTGTGTCAGCATCATAAATTCTGCTAATTTCTGCACATTAATTCCACTAACTTATTTTACATTTCTACTATTTTTGAAATATCTTGCTAATTTTAAATTACAGTTCCATGCTAAACCCAGCTGTTGTGTGCAGGTTTGCAACTCAGCATCCACTTTATTGTCATTAATTGCATTTTCTGTCTTTCAGAGCCTTGACACTGTCCTCACCAGAAGTTCGTTTCCACATGGACAGTGAGACTCATGATCCCATTGATCTGCAGACTAAGGAGCTTAAGTATGCATTTTCTTTTCCCCAATTACTTCATTTGGGCCAAGGGTGGAATTAAAAACATGTTTAAGTAGTAACATTTAATAAACAGTGTAAAAAAACTCCTGTAATAGTGCAGGATAGTCAGAAAATTATAGAATGGTTAGAAGGGATCTTTAGAGATCATCTTGTTCTAACCCCCTGCCATGAGCAGGGACTTGTTCAGCTAGATCAGGCTGCTCAGCAGCCCATCCAGCCTGGCCTAGAATACTTCCAATGATGGGAATCAGTAGCTTCTCTGGGCAAAGTGATCCAATAAAAAGGGAATTTCTCTATTGTACTGCACTTGCATGAAGCAGGGTTTCAACTGTATCCTTCATATAGGAGCTGAAGTCTTCACTACTGGTTTGATGGAGCAGTAAGGTCCAAACTCTACATCCCACTGGCTTCTTATTGGTGTCCTTAACAAAGGAGGGAGAGTGGATTCTAACAGTACAAAATACTTTTTTTGTTGACAGAGAAACAAACTCCATGGTTGAAGAATTCATGTTGCTTGCCAATGTCTCTGTAGCACAAAAAATTCACCTGGAGTTCCCAGAGTTTGCCTTGCTCCGGAAACACCCTGCTCCTCCCCCATCAAGTTATGACATCCTTGTGAAGGCAGCCAAGTCCAAGGCAAGTTTTTACCATGCTAATTAAGTCCATTAATTACAAAAAACTGTTCTCTGGTTGATTGTTTCCCCAAGTATAAGGATTGGAAACCAGTCTTTTGAAAGTGTGTCAGCTACACTTTGAAATTGCTGGTGCTTGTAGCAAGATAACTCCTTCTAGATGAAACCAAGAATCTTGTGCTTTTTAAACCCTTTCTTAGGTAAAGAAAGCCAATCTTCAGGTCTTTGGTATTGTAAGTCTTGTGTGCTGTGAATGTTTCTTCTCTCCAAGGCACACAGGAGTTTTTGGCTGTGGTTCATATATGCATTATAGATGTGCCTAAAAACTGGTCACTAGCATCAACTAACACATTTCTCTTCAAGTCAGGAAGTAGGAAAATGCGTTGATAGTTTCCATCCTCTCAACAGCTAGAGGTTAGTTTAGCCTGAACTGAAAAAATTACTTTTCCAGTTTCAGGATCTTTTATTTGAGCTAAACTTTTATCTTCTAGACATTGTGAAGTAGTATTTTATTTGGAAAGCTAAATTGCTATGCACAGACAAACATACATTTAATAAAACAAAACAGCTTTTCCTAACTCTGACACAACTATCACAACTAGGTATTAACATGTTTTATTTTTTGTGTCACTTAAAAAATAAATGTGCAATTATTTCATTATAATACAAGCATAATTTGATCTCTAGATCATGCTTATTTGTCAGTGGTGTCTATGAAGAAAATAAGATTCAACTGATCTTGTGATGAAACTTACTTTGTGTGACTGGAAATTAAAAATGCATTATGTATTTTCACGCTACCTGAATTTTTATCAGGAACACTGGCAAACAGGGAACAAAATGTCACACAGTACTAATTTTACAAATGAGTTTTCCAAATACAAGTATTAATCATTCTGTGGAGGAGGTACAACAAGGTCAATTACTGCTTATATTGTGCTTGGATGACAGGCTCTGTGTGGCAGAAGTACTTTTATTTACTCATTTATTCACTAAAGGGATGGAAAAACCAAATCAAGGGAAACAAAAAACTTGCAAACATTATCATCATGTGTTTCTTAGTTCTGAATTGATGTCTTTCCTGAATTCCTGAGATGAGATATTGTGCAGTTGCTAAGATTAGCACGGATGTGGCTATTATCTGCTTATGGTGCCTTCATGTTTGCTAGTAATATATGACCATTTTCTTATTTTATATACTTATATTTATATATACTTATTTTTTCTTCTCACATTGCAGAATTTGGAAATCAGGACAGATTCAGCAAAGGCTTTAGCTGAGTCACTAGACAGAGCTGAGTCTCCCACATTCCCCTACTTGAACACACTGCTGCGAATACTGACCACTCGCTGCATGATGCAGGCTGTTTATTTCTGCTCTGGGATGGATAATGATTTTCATCACTATGGTTTGGCTTCACCTATCTATACCCACTTCACCTCACCTATTAGAAGGTATTTTTATTTTATGAAAAGTTCAGAAAACAAGTGATTTGTTTGTGAAGAAATTCTCTTTTCAATTGTGGTGTTACCCATTTAAAACAAAATACTGTTGCTTGTTCAGCTTTAGATTTTAAATGAGACAGCAGTGGCTTTACATGTAAGCTCCCAGGGTCACTGTCTATGACTCCTAAGTTCCAAAATTATTATTTTAAGAGTAATAAAAATAAGATAGATCCATCCCTAATGTATATCTCTGGGATAGAAATGAACTTTGGGATCAGTTAGCATCTCTGCATCAGAGTTTGGTCATTTGTTTTTCTTGTGAAAACTGTGTATAAATTTTGAGGGTACTGTGTTTTACATATAAAACATAGCTAATTTAAAACTTGCTGCTGTTGCTTCATTGCTTTTTGTTTTTTCTTTTAACCAAGAAATACCTGAGTTTTGAGGAAAATAATTGTCATATTTTGCTGCATAAAAACATTTCAAGTTACAGGTGGATTGAAATCTCTGTGCATTTGTGTGGATAATTTGTAGAACTTCTAAGAGTTCAGGAGTAAATTTTAGTTGTAACTTATTTTAGTTTTAACTTACTTATTTTAAAGTGTGTTTTGTTATGTCATTGCTCATTTAATCTCATCTTTGCAGGTATGCTGACATTATAGTACATCGACTTCTGGCAGTGGCCATAGGAGCAGACAGTACTTACCCAGAACTTACAGATAAACACAAACTAGCAGAAATGTGTAAAAATCTCAATTACAGACATAAAATGGCCCAGTATGCACAGAGAGCATCTGTTGCATTCCACACACAGGTAAGTAGCTCTGAGATGCAGGGATTCATTATGGTTGCTTTTCAAAGAAGGGAGGGAACACTGGGTTGTGCTTTGGTAGAGCAAAACCAAGCAGATCTGCAGGAATGATTTAGGAATGAGGGCTGCTGCTTTCAACAACAGCTTCAACATTGTGTTGCTGGCTCTGAAAAATTTAAGAGTAATATACTTTTTTTACAGCTGTTCTTCAAAAGCAAAGGAGTAGTGAATGAAGATGCATATATACTATTTGTAAGAAAAAATGCAGTTGTGGTTTTGATTCCTAAGTATGGGTTAGAAGGAACTGTTTTCTTTGAAGAAAAAGATAAACCAACACCAAGACTGGATTACAACCCTGAGGTATGTTTTATGAGGTGTATTTTTAAATACCTTTGCCTTTTGATTTGGTGAGCAGAATGACTGAATTTAGTTGGATTCAGAAGGGTAAGACAGACAAATTCTAAATACATGTTTATTAATCTGTAGTAGCAGTGCCACTGTGGTTTTCATATGTTTAAATAAATGAGTTCAGACAGGAACTGATTTCTGTAACAGATAAATATCTCATGATCAGAGTAAACACCACCACAGTGTATATACTTATATATACTTATATATTGTGACACTCCAAACATGCAGGACAGTAATTTGTCTTCATTTTATTGACAAGTAACATAAATTAAATCCTGAAAAGTATGTATTTGTATAAAACAATAAACAAAAACCCCTTTGACCTGTAGGTGCCATCACTGACTGTGGAAGACACCACCCTGCACATGTTTGATCAAGTGAAAGTGAACATTATGTTAGATGCTTCCAACATCCAACACCAGAAAATTCGGATGGTGTTGGTGGAACCCAAGGTAAGGCACCAGGTTTGTGAAACAGAGAACCCTGTCACCTCTCAGTAATCTTAAAAAATCAGCCTATCCTGAAAATTTGACATTTAACCCAGAAGGAGAAAATAACCCCAAAACCCAGCAGATTGTAGTGATTGGTTCATAAATACTCTCAGTATAAACCCAGGTCTATTTTTACTGGCCATTGAAAAGAAAAAGGTCTCTAATTTCCCTTGTGGGATATTTCCACTGATGGGAAAGCTGATGATTTGCTGAATTAATATCTTTTGAGTTCCATTAATCAACTTAAACCAGTGGTAAAACTAAACCATCTACTGCACTTAAGCAGTAAGTTGCTAGGTGGCTCTTTCACACTTGCTTTTAGAACTCCTTTGGAGCATATGTTAAAATTCAATTAAAAACCTTCTAATCTTTTTTTACTGCAGATACTAGGAGGTGATGCACCTGCAGACCTATCTACAGAGACAAGCAGCAAGAGTGAACCAGAAAAAAAGAAAAAGAAGCTCCAAAAATAGCTGGATCTAAAAGCTAATAAGTTACACATTGATTATTTGGATTTACATTTTTTCCCTATGGGCAAAATGCTGTAAACAGATTGTTTACTTCTAAATACACTTTTTAATCATTTGTAAAACTGGCATTTTAAAAAAAACCAAACCTTTTTATGAAGATGTGGAGAGCACTGGACTGTGTTTTTATTTCAGTTAATACCTTATACTCACTGAGCCCATTTTGTAACTGGGGTGATCCCCCTCCTCTGTTCCCCAGTGCCCACCCCTCCAAAAAACAACACAACAAAACAAATGCACAAGGCCACCTGGTCCAGGCAGCAGTGGAAAGATGCTGCAAATTGATGTTTTATTTATTTTTTACCCCTACAATCTAGTTAAGAAAGAGGCACCTTTATTCTGTTTGACTGGTTTACAGTTACAGAGGTGAAAAGACTCATTAGAACTATTGAAATTAATGTAAACAAGTGACAGCTCTGTGCAAAATGTGCTGACTGATGAATTAGCAAGAGAAACAGGATGGGCAAATGATTCCCAGGGTCATTTGCACAGTAGGATTCTTCTACAGGACAGATACACAAAGTTAATACATGCACATTTTCATGAATTAAATAATTATTTTCTCTAATTTAAGCCTATGAAACAGGACAGAAACCAGACTGCATTTATTTAGGGGGATTGTTTAATGACATCTCCCAATCATCCATTTCTGCTGTTGCTTTTCCCTTGAAGAAAATGCACAAGGTATAACTAAAGAGTTCAGTGATTGGTTTGATGAGGCTTTTTGGGAATACTTCAAAACCCTCAGATCATTGAACATGTAAAAATAGAATTAAAAAATCAAAATATAAAAACAAATTACAGTGCTGAATTATACACATCATGCTGAGCAGTTCAGAAACAGGTAATTTGGACCACCCTGCTTCTCACCTCCCCCTACAGCAGGACTGAAAGGGCCAATAACTGTATGACTGATGAGATTCTGCAGCTGATAAGCAGATAAACCTGTAAGTTTCCATTATTCTAAATGTAAAAATATTTTTCTCTTCCCATTTACTAGTCAGTGATGTATTAGTGTGTGTTGTGAGGAAACTGTGATGATGATAAAGTATTTTACATCATATCATAATATCCCTTGGCTTTTCTGGGTTTTAACTCTTAGGGAAGATAAGGATTTTGTTATTGTCAGGGGGATGTGTTTTGTTTTCAAAAGGAGCAGCTACTTGAAATTATTCCAGTATTTTTTTCACAAACCAAAGGAGGCAGAGCAGTCCACAGGCACCAGCCCTTACAAGTGCATGAGGTCAGTAGGTCTGTCTGGAAGCAGGAAGGAGCACATGAGCCCCTCTTTTTACATTATCAGAACCTCAAAAGGCAGCTTGCATCATGCAGTATTTTTTCTGAATACATCCAGTTAATTTAGGGTGCCCAGAAGGAGATGTGGCAGACAATGAAATAGCCTTTGCCATTCATTTATCAAAGGCAAAATGAAGAGGTTCTTCAAGCTGGCCAGTGAATGACCATACTTCAGGATAATTTAATCAGAAAAGCTATTTCTGTTATTTAGATGGTGTATTTAGTGCAGAAGGGAATGCCTACAATTTGAGGTGTGAAAAAGGAACCCTATGGTGTGTAATGTTTCATAGCTGAAATGAAATTCCAGAAACAGACCTGACATCTGAGATGTTTCTGAGGGCCTCTAGTGAAAGGATGAGGGNGAAGACACCACCCTGCACATGTTTGATCAAGTGAAAGTGAACATTATGTTAGATGCTTCCAACATCCAACACCAGAAAATTCGGATGGTGTTGGTGGAACCCAAGGTAAGGCACCAGGTTTGTGAAACAGAGAACCCTGTCACCTCTCAGTAATCTTAAAAAATCAGCCTATCCTGAAAATTTGACATTTAACCCAGAAGGAGAAAATAACCCCAAAACCCAGCAGATTGTAGTGATTGGTTCATAAATACTCTCAGTATAAACCCAGGTCTATTTTTACTGGCCATTGAAAAGAAAAAGGTCTCTAATTTCCCTTGTGGGATATTTCCACTGATGGGAAAGCTGATGATTTGCTGAATTAATATCTTTTGAGTTCCATTAATCAACTTAAACCAGTGGTAAAACTAAACCATCTACTGCACTTAAGCAGTAAGTTGCTAGGTGGCTCTTTCACACTTGCTTTTAGAACTCCTTTGGAGCATATGTTAAAATTCAATTAAAAACCTTCTAATCTTTTTTTACTGCAGATACTAGGAGGTGATGCACCTGCAGACCTATCTACAGAGACAAGCAGCAAGAGTGAACCAGAAAAAAAGAAAAAGAAGCTCCAAAAATAGCTGGATCTAAAAGCTAATAAGTTACACATTGATTATTTGGATTTACATTTTTTCCCTATGGGCAAAATGCTGTAAACAGATTGTTTACTTCTAAATACACTTTTTAATCATTTGTAAAACTGGCATTTTAAAAAAAACCAAACCTTTTTATGAAGATGTGGAGAGCACTGGACTGTGTTTTTATTTCAGTTAATACCTTATACTCACTGAGCCCATTTTGTAACTGGGGTGATCCCCCTCCTCTGTTCCCCAGTGCCCACCCCTCCAAAAAACAACACAACAAAACAAATGCACAAGGCCACCTGGTCCAGGCAGCAGTGGAAAGATGCTGCAAATTGATGTTTTATTTATTTTTTACCCCTACAATCTAGTTAAGAAAGAGGCACCTTTATTCTGTTTGACTGGTTTACAGTTACAGAGGTGAAAAGACTCATTAGAACTATTGAAATTAATGTAAACAAGTGACAGCTCTGTGCAAAATGTGCTGACTGATGAATTAGCAAGAGAAACAGGATGGGCAAATGATTCCCAGGGTCATTTGCACAGTAGGATTCTTCTACAGGACAGATACACAAAGTTAATACATGCACATTTTCATGAATTAAATAATTATTTTCTCTAATTTAAGCCTATGAAACAGGACAGAAACCAGACTGCATTTATTTAGGGGGATTGTTTAATGACATCTCCCAATCATCCATTTCTGCTGTTGCTTTTCCCTTGAAGAAAATGCACAAGGTATAACTAAAGAGTTCAGTGATTGGTTTGATGAGGCTTTTTGGGAATACTTCAAAACCCTCAGATCATTGAACATGTAAAAATAGAATTAAAAAATCAAAATATAAAAACAAATTACAGTGCTGAATTATACACATCATGCTGAGCAGTTCAGAAACAGGTAATTTGGACCACCCTGCTTCTCACCTCCCCCTACAGCAGGACTGAAAGGGCCAATAACTGTATGACTGATGAGATTCTGCAGCTGATAAGCAGATAAACCTGTAAGTTTCCATTATTCTAAATGTAAAAATATTTTTCTCTTCCCATTTACTAGTCAGTGATGTATTAGTGTGTGTTGTGAGGAAACTGTGATGATGATAAAGTATTTTACATCATATCATAATATCCCTTGGCTTTTCTGGGTTTTAACTCTTAGGGAAGATAAGGATTTTGTTATTGTCAGGGGGATGTGTTTTGTTTTCAAAAGGAGCAGCTACTTGAAATTATTCCAGTATTTTTTTCACAAACCAAAGGAGGCAGAGCAGTCCACAGGCACCAGCCCTTACAAGTGCATGAGGTCAGTAGGTCTGTCTGGAAGCAGGAAGGAGCACATGAGCCCCTCTTTTTACATTATCAGAACCTCAAAAGGCAGCTTGCATCATGCAGTATTTTTTCTGAATACATCCAGTTAATTTAGGGTGCCCAGAAGGAGATGTGGCAGACAATGAAATAGCCTTTGCCATTCATTTATCAAAGGCAAAATGAAGAGGTTCTTCAAGCTGGCCAGTGAATGACCATACTTCAGGATAATTTAATCAGAAAAGCTATTTCTGTTATTTAGATGGTGTATTTAGTGCAGAAGGGAATGCCTACAATTTGAGGTGTGAAAAAGGAACCCTATGGTGTGTAATGTTTCATAGCTGAAATGAAATTCCAGAAACAGACCTGACATCTGAGATGTTTCTGAGGGCCTCTAGTGAAAGGATGAGGGGTAATGGGTTTAAATTAGAGGAGATTGAGACTGGATCTCAGGAAGAAGTTCTTTCCCTTGAGGGTGGTGGATCAGTGGCACAGGCTCCCCAGGGAGGTGGTTGAGGCCCCATCCCTGGAGCTATTCCAGGTGAGGTTGGCCAAGGCTCTGAGCAGCCTGGGCTAGTTGAGGGTGTCCCTGCTACCTGCAGGGGGCTGCACTAGATGCCCTTTGGAGGCCCCTTCCAGCCCTAAACATTCTCTGATTCTACTCAGCAATACTCTTTATGTTTAGTAAACACACTTGCAAAAGTAACTGCTTTGCACAGCCCAGCAACTGTAACTCACCTTTGCCATTGATTGGAGAGAATTATCATGAAAAACAGAAGATACAAGGTCATGAATAACATTTAAACTTCAACCTTTGTGTCTTGCTTTCGAGCTAAAAACCTTACAAGTAAAGCCAAGAACATTCTGAAGGCCCTGGTCAATAAAATAAACTTTCCAGAAGTCACAGCTCATTCTCACTTTAACAAAAATTCCTCCTCTAGAACTTAACAATTCAGTTTATTTCCAGCCCTGCTCAAGATTTCCAAATGGATAACTCAGGCCTTGGGTTCAACTAGTGTCCATCTAAAATGTGTGGCAGAAAAACTGATTAAGCTGATATAGAAGTAAACATATCATGTTTGATGACTAGGAACCAGAAGTATTTTTTTAATTACTGTTTTTTCAATGTTAGAACTAAACCCAAATGATGTTTTATTGATGATGTGCAAGTTTCCTCTTTTATTTAACTAGATTTTTCAGGAAGCCTTCAGTGGTGAACTATTGATAAAACCATTTCAGGAACTGCTCCAACACTTGCACACAGCTCTCAGGTTCAACCTGTTGCCCTTTGAGGCTTTGAAAACCTGTTGTCAGTTACCTGCAACTTCAGGTCTGAGTGTTTCAGGCTTAGTAGGGCCACAGCCACTCCCCAGCCACAGCCCATCCCTTTGGCACAAGCTCTTAGGCTGTGGAACAGGAGAGGAAGCAGAACTTCCACCAGTGCCCTGGACCAGGACAGCCTTGCTAGAAAAAAACCAAACTAGCTTACCTGGAGCATCTGTGAGAATGAGCTTGTCTTCATTATTAAAGCCAACAAAGTTTATTTGAGGCTCTTCTAGCACAGACCCCTGAAATCTCAGTATTCCCCTCACCTCTCCTTCCCCTCAGTCACTAGGGCTAAAAGCTTTTAAACACATCATATTTAAGCAAATATTACTTGATTAGGCAAAAGGAGTTTGGGGTTTCCAGATCTTCCTACTTCCACTTTTGTTCATCAGTGGTTTTAAGGCATCACAAGTATTTTTATATTAATAATCTTTTTGCAATAAGTGGCATGAAAAAGTCAACTCTATTTCTAAATTATTATCTCAATATTTTGTTAGTTTCTGTAAGCAAGGTAATAGTTTTAGGAATTAATCATAAGAGGGAAGGAAGTTAAGTGTAGTGGCTTCATTTCCTAAAAGGCTGCACCCTTCTCTTAATGATGTATTGAGACTAATTAATATTATTGCATATTATTGCACCTTTTTCCATCCCTTCAGAAGCACCAATTTAGACACAAGTGTTCCCAGGAGACACTGGTGGAGTCAGGTGATCAAGATCAGTACAAATACAATCACTAAAGTAACAACATTATTAAACCAACAGTATATTTCATTAAAGTACATGGCAAAACCAAATGACAGGTAACACAGTCTTCTGTCAGACCAAGGAAAAAAACTGTTCAAAGAATTGGTAAAAAGCTGCCTATGACAACTCATTACATTGCTAAGAGAATTTTTTTCTTTGTTGGGGAAAAATATGCAATTTCTGTAATTCAAATGAAGTTTCCATATAGTTGTTCACAAGGAAAAAACAATTAAAAAGAGTAGTGTTAAAAATCAAAGTACACATTTGTAACAGCCTACTCTAAAACACATATTCCAGGGACCCATTTCTAGTATACTACTTTCCTCCTGAAAATCTTGAGTTTCATTCATTGTTCTTTGGACTGACAGCACCATCCACTCCTTCTCTTTTTCCCCAGCCCTGCTCTCATCCTGCTCCCAACAGTTTGTTCCTGGCCAGTGGCTCTTTCCTGGGACCAGTCCTTTCTTGAAGCCACACCATAATCCTGCTCAATGGAAAAGCAATACAAAGCTCCTTTTCTCTCCCCAAAATTGAAAATTCCCTTGTGCCTTCAGGAGTTGTGTCTTCAAGTGCTGGTGTTTTTGCAGTTACATTGGCTCCTATGCAAGTTCCTCAGTTTGTTCAGCCTGAAATATTCCACTGGAAGCTGAAGTGACAGTTAAACTTTCAAAACAAGGCTCCTCATGGAACCTCCTCTAATTACAGAAAGAATACAGTTCTGAAAAAATGGTTTCTTTTCTACCAAGTCCAGCTGCCTTAATGTTGGAAAAAGTTAGCTTGATAATACCAATAAGTTCATTAACATAACCTGAAAAATACCACATTTATATAAAACTCCTTTAATATATATCAGACAATTTATTACATTTTTAAAAGTAGTTATGTATAATCCAGACAACTGAGGTCATCCATATGAAAGAAAAAAAAAATTAGACAATGCAATTTCAGTTCTGACAGACAACTACCTACCATTTTTGTGAAAGCCCTAAACTTGAGTTTCATTTTTATGTTTCCAGGTAGAAAGCTTGCAAGTTGTATTTTGACCAAATACTGTACTATGTGTGTTTGCTTTTTGGAAACAGGATTGCTTCTCTGGAGATTTGCTTCTCAGCAACTGATGATCCTTGTGGTTTAAAACAGAACACTCCTAGGTTAATAGGGAAAAACTGATTTTAAAACCATTTTTACAAGAACTCCCTGAAAGAAACAAGATTCAAACTTAACAACCTGCAAATTTCAAGTTACAATGAGTACCTTAGTCTCCCCTCTCTGAAACACAAGAGAGAAAAAAGGAAATATTTTCTCTAGCAGTTGAAGATGAGCTGCATGACTCTGGTGAGTCTCTAGGACAGGTTTGATGTCAGATAATTGATAGTGGTGAGTACATTCACACATTGATACTGATGAGAACATTCAATCCATGTCCAACAGGGTGGCTGGGGCAAGCCTCAGATTAGATGGGTATTTTTAGAGTTTAAAAATCACAGGGGTTGAAAAGTGACCTCTGGAGATGATCTGGTCCAACCCCCCCAAATAAATCAAGTTAGTCTAGAGCAGGTTGGCCAGGACTGCATCCAGGCAAGTTTTGATATCTCCACCCTCAAAGAAGTTTTTCCTTAAGGTCAGATGGAACTTCTTGTGTTCCAGAGATCTGTCCATCTATAGTCTTTCTGTGAGGGCACTGTTACCCTAATCTTAAATGAGCAGAGCTCCAAATTGATGTAAATGGTGTAAAAACCACCATCAATCTGCTCTTTACCTTGGCAAAGAAGGGGCTTTAGTATGTCAGAATTAAATGTGGGCTGAATGGGCTGCTTGTTTTTATCTGGTACTACTGGTTGGCACTGTCTCCCCTTCAATGACAGTAAGCAACAGATCATTAACTACTAAGTTTGCAAGACTTTAATTACCAAGTGGAAGGAGAGGATCTTTGCTCTCTCCTCCAAAGAAATGAGCCTTGTTTCCCTTTCTCTGGAAGAAGTAAAACTCCTTCCTGTCCATCACAAGATAAAGAGGTTCAGGAGTCTTGCTAGACATGGACTGGCTTTTGTCATTTGTTTTGAGGACAGCTCAAAGGGTTTGTAATCAATAACCAAGCCAAATGTTCCCCACAAAGTCAGCACACCAGGTATGGTCCTGAAAACTTGAGGGTAGACACTTTTTCCCCAAAAATGTGCTTCTCCACACATTAAAAAAACTGAAGTGCTAAAAATGAGCAGCAAGGAGAACAGAAACAAAAACGAGACAGACTACAACATCAAAACCCATGAGCAGCCTCCCAGCTACCCTCAATGCACCTACACCACAGTTTCCTCAAACTACCACTGCCTTTGTCACTGAACAATCATTTTATTGCCATTCTGTAATATTTGCCCTGCATTTATTCCTTGTTTTCAACATAATACTCAAAATGATGCTATATTAACATGATCTGTTATCACCTGATGGTCTGTCTCTCCCCTCAGGCTCCCTGGAATTGAATAAAACAAGGCACAGATGCTTTTGTTATACTTCTGTATTTACAACCTAACTCCTACCTTTGTTCTAAGCAGATGAGATTTATTCTGAAAGGTGTTAGTATTTGCATCATTTTCTCTGCAACTATTTTCAGCCCCTGCTGTATCCATAATGCTGCTTCCACAAGTCTGTGTATTATAACCACTGTCCACCTGAAATGAAGAAGCAGGGCTTTAAAAATGGGCTGCAATTTAAAACCAACAAATAAAACACCCCACTGAGATTGTCATAATCAAATGCAAATCATAGCAAGTAACACCTTAATCCAACAAATCAGCTACCACCAGTTAACAAAAGCAAATTGTAAATGGGGTTGTCAGAATCAGTTTGGACTGCTAAGTGTATTGCACTACACAGTGACATAAAAACAACTGGTAATTGCTCTGCTGACTCCCCTGAGAGAGGAAAAAGGGGTTGGGGAGAAGGAATAAAAGTCACACAGTGACCTGCATGCTACATCCACTAAATCCATATTTAAGTTTGTATGTCAAGTGCAGTTTCACAAAGAAAAGGAAGCCAACTAAAGCAGTTTCTTTTACCTGAATGCTGCTGCTGTCACAAGGAATTGCACTGCTCTCTGCTAGAGGAGACATGCACATGCGAGAGCTTTCAATGCTGAAAGTAATCCCTGTCATGAAGCTGCTCAGAGGTGCATTGCTGGTGCCAGTGGTGTCTTTTATCCAGGTGTTTCCCTCTGACACTTCAGCTGCATCAACCATATCCACAGTATCATTCTCCTTTAAGACCTCTAGGTCTGGAAATGGGGACAGCCTCTGACAAGCCTCAGAGTGCTCTGGTGCAATGGACACAGTTGTCACCAGGAAATGGGTGCCATGTGCAAAAGCATCACCATCCTGCTGACACAGATTTCTGCCATCCTCCATGTCTGGGAAGCCAGCTTCTGCTGGAGAAACATTTTCCTTGTCTTCATTATCCTCACTGTGATTCTCAACTGCAATTGGGATTCTAATGACTGAAGTCTGGTACTGGGCAGCTCCTCTGCATGCTCCAAGCCTCAGAGGGGAGCAGTTCTTAATTGGAGAACAACCATCTATGTAAGGACTTCTGGTGCATGGGGATGTCACTCTATTTGAGGAAGAAGGAGCATCTGGAGAACGAAAGGTACATTTTCTTTGGTCTGTAAAAACAACAAAGTTGCTCTGTCAGATGTCAGTTGGAGTTGTCATCCTCAAAGTCTTTCAAATCCTTTGATTATAACCAACTATATGGTATTTCACTTACCACTGTCTCCTATCTCCAAGAAATTTGTTAAAAAAATTTAAAAACAGAAAAAAACCCAAAGCCAACCAAACAGCAAACACCAAAAACACACCAAAAAAACCCCAACCACCAAACAAACAACTAAACCCAAAATACAAAGATATGTTTAAAAATAATTATTTAAATATTTAATCATAAACAATATATTTTAAATAAAAAATAAATATTATTTAAAGAATTATATTTAAATATTTAATAATTTAAATATTTAAATTAAAATATTAAAAAAANTAGTTTATTTTCTTGCAAGCAGATACACTCCACTTCCACATTATAAAGATATTTCTCTGCTAACCAGTAAGTGTGTAATGGGAGGGGAGACTGATGGTCTGCCTAGCACAGTAACTTGCTTCTGTAGAGAAAAAAAATCCAGTAACAAGTTTTTCTAATATAAATACATAAGCCAAGAAAGAAAAATACATCTGCAACTAGATCATACCTGACAGGGGTGTCTTCCTGATGTGAAAAGCAATTGGTGAAAAAGCAGGAGAGCCATTATGCACAGGAGATCCCTCTAGAAATGTGGGACTGGTTATACTTCCAAGACTGTAAGCTCTTGCTCCTCCCTGAATAGGACTTGAGGAAAACTGACCCTTCAATAAGAAATAAATAAGCACAGCTATTTTCATAAGGTACATTTTGACTAATATATATATATAAATAAAATATCTAAGTTTAATATGGCAGCACCAAGCAAAACTAATCCTGCACTGTGACAATCTATTGTTGATTTATCTTAAATATTCCAGTTGCAGCTCTTCACTTGGACTTTTTCCTGCATAGGAAAAGAGAAATGGGCTCAAACTGTCACATGTAATATCCATATCTGAGAACCACAAGAAGCCTAAACAGAGTAGTAATACTATCTGAATATATAGTCAAGTATTTCATCTCAATTTCTTACTCATACCTACATAGATGAATGCCAGCCACTACTTATATTTTAATGGAATCCTTATTATTTGAATTATTTAACTCAACAGCAGACAAAATACTTTTCTGGAAGAAAAGAGAATAGTGGTTGTACAAAAAAGTAAGTCACTTCTAGCTGTATAATTATGTTGGAGGAATTCTAAGTTACCATAGTAAAGATTATTTAGAGCCACACTCTTCCTGAGGTAGTTTTTTTTCCATGCACTAAAAAAAAACCTACCATGCTAAAAACATAGTAGTTCATCTTCAAAGTCTGAACTCAGAATCAGTCCAAGAGCTGCTCTAGTGACAGGTCAGTCACATCCCAGCCAGCCCCCAGCACAGGCTACTTACTGAACTAGATGTTTCCAGAGGACTCCTGCACCTCACTGGAGAGATGTCTATGGAGCAGAGCACTCCAAGGGGCTGACTGCCACATGAACTGTGCAGAGAGTGGGACAAACACTCAGACACACTCCCATTTTCTTCTAAAAACAGCTTTCTTCTGAGTGAAGAAGAGCTCAGATTTTCTGGTGACTGATCTGCAAATTCATCACTTCTAAAATATTCACCTAGGAATGTGAGAGGGAAGTAGTTTCCAACAAGAATGCAAGAAAAAATATAAATTATTTCATTAAAGAGACATAACTACATTAAAACATTTAATGCAATTTACCAATGTAGCAAGTAATTCATCTAATTTAGCCATACATGCCAAAAGTTGTTATGAAGTCCACTCTAAGGGTGCACTTCTGCCTATTACCATTTAACAGTGAAAAAGAGAATATAAAAATTGGCTAGAATTTACTTATCCTGCTCTTTTATACCCTCAAACCCTGCCATTTAAGTCAGATGCCCCATGCAACACACTATTGAGAACATACACTTGAAGTTTTCATTGATACATTAGGTTTTCAGTGTTTTATAAGACAAAAAACAACCCCAGCACAGTACCAAAATCAAGTTTTCTTAGACACTCATAATTAAATCTAGATATTAAACAACATACCTAGTATATTCTCTAAATTAAAATCCACTGGCAAAGACAGCACTGTCTGACAAGCAGCTGCAGTGAATAAAAGCAACAAAATTAGCATGCAGTGGCCTGGGATTAAAACTTTAGGAACAAAAACCTCACTTTTGGATGGCATTGCAATTGACCTATTGAAGTTACAGGTGTAATAAGGAAATAAATGAAAGCCTAGGATTCTGATTCAACACTATATGCAGCACACTAAGGCCTAGAGTTAAAATAAAATAAAATAATAAA
>VYZU01010162.1:0-33174 GCA_013401355.1 Ceyx cyanopectus
CTCACCCAGCGACGCCTCAGTGCCGGCCCTCCCTGCTCTGCCTTCACCTTTCCACGCCCAAGCCCGCGCCTCTCCTGACTGTCCTGGAGGCAGAACCGCGTTGGAGCCTCGGCCAACAGTGACTCTGTGCCATTGATTCCAAACGAGCGTCTTAGGGAAAGCACCACTGCCCTGGCTGCGCGATGCCCGAGACATCTGCAACATCAGGGAAGCCCTGGCAAAGGCCAGAAGGGAGAGGTACCTGAGGCCAGTCCCCACCGGGCAGCTGCTTAGCAATCAACACTTTGATGCCCCTTTCCAGCACGTCAATGTCAGGGTACCTGCAATGCAGAGATGAGAGTATTCTTCAGGAAAACCTATCCATGGGCTTAGGGAATTCAGTCACCTCCAGGCTGCCCCCAGCTTGTCCCAGGCATGCCGAGTGTGCTGGGAAGGCCCCTCACAGCCCCAGAACACCAGACATTATGAATATGGCAACATTTTCCCAGGCTGGAGGTCTGCAGTTGTGATCCAGTTTGTTTTGCACTGGCTCCCCCTTGTCTAGCATGATGAGCCTTGCTGACCTGCGGGGCACTGCACAGGCCACGCCCTCATCACAGGAGGCTTTTGTGATGAATAAAGTCACAAACAAACATGGGTGGGTGGTGCACGGCCCACCCCAGCCAGGCCCTGCCTGTGCCAGTCCTGCCACAGAGCCCAGCCTGCATTTCCCAGGTGGTGCCTGAAGAGGTGAGGGTTGCTCCTACCTGACAGCCATGAGTCCCAGCAGGGCCCAACACGTGTTGTGGATCTGTGAGGTGGCACTCTGCACGTACGTACGCTGCTCACACGACTCGAAGTCCTCTCCCCACCCTCCATCTGCCATCTGCTTGGAGAGGAGGAACCGACAGGCCCGGGCCACCTCTCGACATGCAGTCCTGCAAGTATGGGACAGAGAACCAAGACAGGGCTGGGGATACGAGTGTTTGCAAACCAGCTGCAAATAGGAGCTCTGCTCTGACCTGCCCATGGCCAGGACTGCTCCAAGAATTGGAGGCTCAGGAAGCAAGTGTCCTAGTCATACAGCAGGCACAAGATTTGGGAGGAGCAGTGCCTGGGGCAGGAGAGCTTATGTGCAGCCAGGGCTCCACTCAGCCCCACCACCGAGTCTTGTCTTGGCCCAAGAGCCAGGGGAACCAAAGAGCCTCTTCTCACCCGTTGCTATATGTGTGCTGCATACTGGCAAATGCCTCCAGACCAAACCAGGTGCCATAGGTGAAACAAACCCCCCAGCTCCTAGGAGGAAAGAGAGAAGTGTTGTCAGGAGTGCAAGGCCCCAGCCTGTAATACACCCATGGTCACAGCAAGAGCAGAGCCAGGCTCAGAACTGCAGCCTGCCTTCACCTATGGTGCAATCAAGGCTGCCCCACCAGCAACTGCTCCCACATCACTCAGGTGTCAGCAGACACTGAGACCAGGGTTGCTGGAGCCACCCTAGAACCCAGAGGGTGTCTGGGTCTTGTACAGGCCATGAGGTGCCAGCTCCACTGAGCTGGAGGGAGAGGAAGAAAGCAAAACACAGGAGCTAGAGGAGGATCAGCCCCTACACATCCTTCCCACCCATCTTTCCAGCCAGGAATGGTTGCTGTGATGGTACCTCTCACATGGGGACAGGTAGGGGAACAGTGGGCACCAGGAACTCTGCTTACCCCTCCCATGACCCATCAGCTCGCTGCTTCTTGCAACAGAAGTCCAGGCCCTTCTGCAGAGTCTCCCTGGACAAGACAAAGACACCTGCTTAAGAAACAGCTGAAATGGAGAGGTTCTTCACCAGGGGCACCTGTCAGTTCCTCCTAGGCTTTGCTGTCTCCCATTATTAGAGTGCTCAAGAGGCATGCAGACAGGCAGCCATGCTGTTCAGGACCTCAGAGCCAAACCACACACCAGTTGGGTGCTTTTCTGTCTCACCCCAGCATGCAAACAGGGGACCAGCTCACCTGATCTCAGTGCCAGACCTGATCTCTTTCAGACTGGCAATATAGGAGCGTTGAAAATGGACTGACATTGTTTTACAATCCTAACTGCAGGGATTTCTCTCTTATTGGCCAAATCCCTTCCCTCTCTCTCAAGAGGGCATTTTTTCATCCTTACTGGCTGTTGTCCTTCTTTGTGTTTTATTTCTATAGGTGGGGCTTTCTGTGCTCTTCTGGTCATATCAGTAGCCCACACCCCAGGATATACCTGATTTGTGATTTCCTGGCTGATTTCTTTCCCTGTGGGAACAGTATCTAGAGACAAATTCATCATCTGAATATAACGTTGGTCACTCATTTCCAGTGTTCTTTCCCCTTTCTCAAATGTAATTACTGCACCCAATTGCTCTAACAAATCTCTGCCCAGCAGTGCTTTTGGAGAGTTAGACATATCTAAGAATCTATGAATACTCAATTGTTTTCCTAATTTATATTTCAATGGCTCACAGAAGTATGCCTTCTTGGTTTGGCCTGTTGGCCCCTTTACCATTGCATAGTCATTCCCTAAGGGCACCAGAGAACAACCAAACTCAATCCCAAAGTACCCAAAAAGTCAAAAAATCTTATCTGCCTTTCTTTCCTTTCTTTCTTCTGCTACCACACTTCTTGATCCAACATTCCTTTTTCCTGGAAATCCTAGCATAAGTCCCACAGAATATTTAGTCTTTCTGCTGTGGAAGTCCAACTCCGTCCAGTGGTTCCCATCCAAGGTTGCAGCAGAAAGGAACTGTAAAACTTAATTATTAATGACAACAACTAATCAATTGGAGGAGAAAGCCCAAAGCAGAGTGTGTTTCTTCAAGAGGCTCATGCACCTCCGTGGGCTTCGTCCACAGAGAACCACAGAGCGGAGCTGAACTCCAGGCAGTCACTGCCAGCCAGGGAGCTTCTGTCCTGCCAGGCAGCCCCGGGCTATAGCAGAGGCCATGCAGCACCGCCGGGAGTGGGACCTGAAGGCTGAACAGCCTGAGTGGAGGGCACAGGGACAGGTGGCAACATTGGCACCCTCAGGAGTCAGTGGGCAGCAGACGACACGAGGTGGAGGGGCTCTCCCAGCCCAGTGCTGTCACCAAGGCAGAGGGATGGGGGGAACAGCAGCAAGACTGGAAAGAAAAAGGCCTAAGCCACTGCACAGGTTGTGGGGCTGGTGTGGGGCAGGCGCCTGCTCGCTGAGGCCACAAGCTGGACCCTTCTCCTCTCCTCTGGGAGCAAGGAGAGCCTCTGGCCCCGGAGCTGGGCACGGGTGGGATTGATGGCTGGGGTCCTGCCCTGCAGGAGGTGCAGAGGAAAGCGCTGCAAACCCTGCTCAGAGCACGCTGTCCCCGCCTGTAGAGGGACCCCAATCCCCGTGGCCTCTGCGGTTGCCATCGGCGTGGCCGAGCCCGCGGCTCAGGGACATTATCCACGACCTCTGGGGAAGGCCAGGCCCGGGTGGGTGATGGACAAGGTCCTGCCTGCCCCTAGCGTTCCCCAAGAAGGGGCGGCCGAGGTCCTGGATCTGCTCGGTTCGCGGGGAGGCCTCGCACGGCTCGAGCCGCGAGTGCTCCGCCTTGCCCGGGCATGACCGAGCCGGCACAACCGGCACAACGTAGCCCCGCGGCGATGGCGAGGGCGGCGGGGCCGGCAGCGGGCGGGCCCTAGAGGTAGGGGAGGGAGCCGGCGGCAGCCGCGGCGGGCTATGGCCGCGTCCGTGCTGCGCGGTGGGGTGCGCCGCTTCCCCTGGCTCTGCAACGTGCTGTTCTACAGCGGGCTGTTCGCGGCGGGCGACGCGGCCCAGCAGCTGTGGAGGCGGCGGCGGCGGGGGCAGCCGCCCGACTGGGCGCAGACGCGGCGGGTAGCGCTGGTGGCCCTCACCTTCCACGGCAACTTCAGCTACATCTGGCTGCGGGCGCTGGAGCGGGCGATGCCGGGGCGCCGCCCGCCTGCCGTGCTGGGCAAGGTGCTCTGCGACCAGCTGCTGGGCGCCCCCGTCGCCGTCTTCGCTTTCTACACGGGTGAGTGCCGCTGCCGTCGCCAAAAGCGAGCGTTTCCATCGGGGACCGGCAATCGATCTCCTTGAGAACGTGTGCGGGGCGGGGGAATCTGTGCCCTAGAGCAGCGCTGCCTCGGGCTTGGCTGGCCTTTGAATTAGCTGCGTGAGAAACGCGCTCACGCTGAAATGAAAATGTATGCTGGGACAAAAAAAAATCCGTGGAGCAAAGATTTCTTTTCCAGCGCTGGATCATGCCCAAAATGGCCGCGTTGCCAGCGAACCCCGTTTCTTTAGGCTTTGAGAATTAATGTTACACGCCCAGGGAGGTTGTGGAGTCTCCTGCTCTGGAGACATTCCAGACCCGCCTGGATCTGTTCCTGGGTGACTTGGTCTAGGTGCCCCTGCTCTGGCAGGGGGGTTAGACTAGATGATCTTCTAGGTCCCTTCCAACCCCTGCCATGATTCTGTGTATCTCTGGATACAGCCACCCGGCCCTCCCCGCCTGCTCCACCTGCCCCTTGTTCTGTCACAATCCCTCGCTCATGCGCTGCGAGGCTTTTGTAGCGTAAACTCCCTTAGCCCGACCCCGCTCTAGTCGCAGGACTGGCTCCCGAAGCTTCCGAATTTTCCTTTCCGCC
This sequence comes from Ceyx cyanopectus, assembly GCA_013401355.1. Taxonomy (NCBI): domain Eukaryota; kingdom Metazoa; phylum Chordata; class Aves; order Coraciiformes; family Alcedinidae; genus Ceyx; species Ceyx cyanopectus. The sequence goes on from VYZU01010162.1 coordinate 4,623, forward strand.
TGTTTCCTGTCTTTTTCAGCTGGTGGTTTGGCTTAACTTCCAAACTTTGTTACACTTGCTCAGCTGAGGCAAAATCAATCATCCCGCAGTTGGAAAGAATTCAAAGCACCTTAGGGAGGGTTGTAGCATCCCCATGTGCTTGAATCCTGCTATGTAACAGCAGCACTTGGACAGGTAAGGGGTGGGATATCACTTCCCAGAAATAATTGAGTGTGTCACAGTAGCTTTCAGGTAAGACAGGGGTGGGTGGGGTATCACCTCTCACAAATATATGAATATGTAACAGCAATTCTGGGACAAATCTGAATATGCAATTGTAATATACTGTAAAATACCTGAGAGATAGAAGCTTTGGAGTGCATGGTCTGGGCTTCATAAACTTAATTCCATGGATTTTGTCCCAGAATAAATTTTCATTTAAAATGTTAGCACGTTTCTCACATAGGGGAATAAAAATAATTGGTGAGATTCTCATAAAACAGGGCTTTCAGTTGAAACTTAATGTGGAAAAAGAGCAAGATGGGTACTCCTTTTGCCTAGTATTGAGAGAGCTGCATTTTATGACCCCAGCAGGGAAATAATTCAGTTTGTGCCTGAAAAGAAAATGAAGCAAAGGATAAAGATGAAAGAAGACAAACACCAGATAATTCTTTCCAAAATCCTATCTGCCTGTATTAGAATGTAAGAGGAGAATTATTGCCCAAGGGCCAGAAGGATTTAAAAGACCCTAAAAAGGATGGTAAAAAACCCTGATTTAGGTAGCAGTATGATGTAATAGCAAAACAATGTATCTGAGATGTACTGATAACCACATAGAAAGATACCAGAGTTGGACCAGGCAACTTTGGACATTGACTTATGTGTGGATTCATAGCTTTTTATTTTAGATTGATTTGTTAAAAGCACATGGTCTCACTTCTTTGTTTAATTACATATTCCAGTTAAGGTGGATCTTTGGAAAAAAAAAAAGTTTCATTTTCGCATTTTCTTGTGGTAGTTGTAAATATTTTGCCCCTAGGTATGAGCATCCTTCAGAGGAAAGAGGACATCTTTTCAGACTGTAAAAAGAAGTTCTGGAATACATATAAGGTGAGGAAAGCAATTCACTTCTCTCCCAGCTAAGCAAAAAGAAAAGATGTAAATGATTGTATAAAGTATTTGGAATATTCCTTCCTCCAGCAGCCTTTCACTGTGTTATTGATTATGCAATGGAAGCTTTAAGTAGGCATGCGTGCAAACAAACAAATATCCGTGCTGCCTCAGAGCTGAGCAAATGCAGAATTTGAAAGAGTTCTCAGGTGCAAGAAGAGTGATAGAAAAGCAGAAACAATAGGAGGAAAAACTGGTGCAATGGGAATTTATCTTTGCACTGTGAAGCTGCGTAGGTAGGATAGAAAAGTATTATTTTTATTCCTAGGGAGGATGATTCTAAAAACAGTGCCTGCTATATCATAAAACATAAGGTTTCTATTGACCTTATGTTCTGTGAGTAAATTATCCACTGATTTTTTTAATTTTTTTTTTTACAAAAAGCATTAGATGTATGAGTAACTCCAAGCAGCACTGCAAGTGTGAAATAAATAGTGTTCAGTGGTATTTTTCATTCATGGCTGAAACAAATGTTCACGTATTTAAGCATTTGTTCATCCATCTGGTAAATGTGGTTATGTATCTGGTGTCAGGTGACTCTGAACACTTAGCTGTGCTTAGAGTTTTACATTTAAAATGAGTTAGAATCATGTGTTTGAGCAACTCTGATTGTAGAGGCTCCCGGAGATGATTAGAAGTTTAATAAGCAACTTAATGTAAACTTGAACAGCTTCGATTAACTACTCAAATATATTTCAGTCTTTGCTAAATGTAGTAAGAAAAAAAAGCATGTTTGTGGTTGAAGTCTGTGAGAATAACAGATAATTCTCTTTCATTTCAGACTGGGCTGATGTACTGGCCTTTTGTGCAGGTGAGTTTTTAGGGTAACTCAGTGAGCCTTTCTCTCTCATAAAACTGGATCAGATGAATCTTGTTGTATCTCTAACCCAGTAAGAAGTCAGTGGAGTTGTTTGGTGTGCAGGTGTGAGACCTAACAATGCCTGGAGCACTAACTGAGCTCTCTCTCCTTCCAATGCAGCTGTCAAACTTCATGCTGGTCCCTGTTTACCTGAGAACAGCTTACACTGGGCTCTGTGGCTTTGCCTGGGCTACCTTCATTTGCTTTTCCCAACAGAGTGGAGATGGCACAGCCAAGTCAGCATTTATTTGGCTCCAAAGAGAGAAGGACAATGCAGATGAAGAGTCATCAGAGAATTAAGAACTTTAGTTGTGAAGTCATTCTGAATTGTTGGCTTGGGCTACTGCAAGACAGTAAACCTCAGAGCAGCCTCGTTGATGTATTCATGCAGTCACCTCAACGTGTGTTGGTTGGTAGAAGCAGTGGAACAGTTTGTCCTTGTGTGTCTTTTATTTTTCATAAAAGAGGCCAATTGTGTATTGGCATTTAATTATTTGTGTGCTGCCAGCCCATCTCTTCTGGGAACAACTGACTTACAGGCCAATGTAAGCATTTGCACATCATGTCAGACAGCCTCACTGGGGAGAAACAGTAACTGTAATTTAATTTTCAAACAACCTGTAATTGCTAGAAAAAGGGGAATAGAAAATTAAATCATCAGGTGTTTGACTTGACAATTGTTATCTGTGCAGGACTGCTTTTGGAAAACAAAATGTAGTGGATTTCATGGCATTGAATCTGATTTATTCAGAGAAAACACAAGTGCTGTGTTATGTAGGAATGTATTGCTTTATTCGACATGAAAATCTACATAGCAAATGAATTATTTCACAGAATAATTTTTAATAATATTTCAGAAACCTGAAATATGTCTTTTAACTGGGAGAATAAAAAGAACTAACTTTGGTTGGAGTTCTTTGGGGGGAGCATCAATCCATAGCAGGTCCTGGGGGATGGAACCTAACAAAGTGAGCAGCAAGCACTGAGCACAGCGAGGTTTTGTTTTATGTGTCAGTGATGTCTCCCTTTGCCCTTAAAGGGTCAAAGTATTGAAGAGCACATGGGAGCCTTGACACCTTGACTTTTCCCTACTGTTTCATAAGGTTCAAGATATAATAAAGATTTTAAAGAAAAAGAGCAGGGGAAGGAATAATGTGAATGTCAGAGTCCATCTCCAAACTATTCAGCTATATATAAGGAACTTCCATTTCTTCTTCAGTGGCTTTTAAACATTACTATTCATACAACTACACGTAGGAGACCAGGAGAAGGTGAACACTGATTGTAGATCTGCTTTGTCAGGTGAGGATCAGCTCTGGATGCAGACATGCTCATCAGTACTTTGAAATTGTGCATATATCTCTCACAACAGGAACTATGCAAATCTCTGTGACTCCAGTAAGTAAATCAGCCCAGTAAAGGACTGGTTTATCAGTATGGGAACTGATGCCTTGAAGTTACTAAATTCAAGTCAATTTGAATCAATACCTCATTTAACACATCTTGATGATGATTGTAAAGAGAAGATTCAACCCACTTTGTTCCATTGATAATAAACTACTTTGGGGAATGTCTGAATTCCTCAGTCTTGTCTAAACAATAAACCAAGGCCTGCTTAGGCTATAATATCACTTGGCTAATTAGTTTAAGCTCTGTTTACAGTCAGAGGAGGAAAACAGGCAGTTTATGCATCTCTTTTATGGTGAAGTGTGTGAGCTGTGTCTGTTTCTTTCCCTGGGTGAGTCTCAGATGGCTGGCTGCCATGTAGATGCTTCCTTGTAGATGCTCATATTTGGTGAGTTGAATTCCCCTGCTGGGTGTGTATCTTGCATGTGCCTATGGGAGCAATTTTGTGGGTGTTGCTGTGTGATTCCAACAGTGAGAATTGGGCAGTCCTCATGGTGGACATCCCAGTAGGAGTGGAAATCCACAGAGGAAATAACTGCATTTTATCTATGTAAAAAAAAACAAACCAGGAAAGATGAATGAAAAGATGTTTCAGACAGCTATAGCTGTTGTTACTGTGCAGATGATGTCCTCAGGAAGAAGCAACAGTTTCAGTAGTGCTTTTTTCTGTTGATATTTTTAGGATGAGAATAGTGTTTGAAAGTCTCTTCTATTCAGTTAGAAGTTTCAGAGAATATGTACTGAGTTGGGGTTTTTTTGCAGATGCTATTTATATTTTATTTCTGCTTGTGCCTTAAGTGTTTAATGATCAGTAGAATTCACTTGGAGAAAGGAACTGGGAAATAATGGTGAACAAGAAGAGGGAAGTAGGGAAATGGTGTTGGTTTGCTGTAACCTGCATGTGATGTTCTGCTGGAACTCAGTGCAAAAAAGAAAGACTGCACAGGTATATCTGGTAAAACTTAATCCCCAGATGAATCAAGAATGTAAAACTCTTCTCATGATCTCTATAATGCTAACACTTTTCTTCAACAGGAGTATTTAATGAATAGAAGCTCCATCTTTTATTTTAAATAGCTTAAAAGCTATTACAACAGTACTCTATTGCTGTGTGAGTTTGTGCTGCTAGCTTTTTACTTGGAAATTTCATCTAAATCCTGCTTTGTCCTCAAGATTCTCTGACTGGGGACTTCAGGTTTTTCCTCCATATTTCTGTAACTTGGAGCACTGTTCTTTCATGTCATGGAAGCCTGTAGCTCCTGTATTGCAGTAAATTTAAGTTTTGTATAATCCTTTCATTTCTTCTGTTTCTGATGTTAAGGTAATTGACAGCTGAGTAACCCAATTCCCTTTTTTTTTTGTCTTTTTTTTTTTTTAATTTATTTATTACCAGCACTGATGGTTCTTACGAAATTTTCAGACCCATCTAAAACAAACAGTAAGCATACATTAAAGCACCAGCCAAAGATTTTCTGCCTCTGTCAGTTTAGTCTGAGGACCTAACCCCTTAGTTGTTAAAAACCGTTATTTCTTGACAGTTTCTTAGCTTAGAAGATGAATTTCACAGAAGAACACAATAGTTGAAATTAGAAAGAACCTCTGGATGCCCAGCCCAGGTTATCTAGCCCTACCCCATTTGACACATAGATGAATTTTTGTTGGCTTCTTCTAGTAATTCAGTAATCTATTTAAAAAAAAATAAAATAACGTGTGAGACTTGCCTTGATTTATGTCTTTCAAAACCAGACTTGAGGGCTTTATGGCTCTTTCAAGGAATGACACTGATTTTATTGCCAGTTGAAAATGCAGATTTCCATAACTGGAAAGATGAACAGAACTGTTTCTCATGTAGGTGCTCAAGAAGGAAGGAACACACTGCCAATAGCTGCTAGGCAGGCATTCAGGTGACATTCTTATGTCATGGGTACTCTCCCAACAACCAATGGGATGAGAAGACATTTCTATCAGGTGCAGTTCCATCTTTATGTTACTGTGGATAGCTGTGGAGATGTCATCTGAATTTGCTAAAATGAGAATTGCCAAGTGTATTTTTTCTACTGCAAGTCTTTTATGTAAATGAACCTCCTGGGGTTACAAATATGTGAAATGCATCATTCTCTGCCAATCCAATTCATCCAATCTCTGCCTTTTTCACACCAGAAACAACCATCCAGTAACACAGCAGAAAAGAAGCAGTTTCATCAAGCAGTGAAGGTGAAACTGCCTATAGCCTATTAGCATCTCTGATACTTAGAGTTCTCTGTATAGCACAACCTTGGAAATCTGTACAGCCTTCTGCTTCTCTGCTGTGAGTGCCAATGCTTTCTGCTCCTGCTGCTGCCTCTACTTCTAGTGTCAGTCCAGTGAGATGTGTAAGAAAGACTGGAATTTGGTTAAAACAGTGAATTTCAAGGTGACTGAAAGAATGTCCGTGTTTTTGCAAAGGCTTAATACACATTAAATGCTGATTTTTGGCTCTGTCTTTAACTCTATAAACAAAGCCAGGTCTTACCTGGCACACCAGCATGGAGCAGGGATTCTGGCTGCAGCGGCCTCAGCAAAGCCCTGTGCTAGGTTCTGACACTCTACCCATACCATAGGATGAAGTTGGATCCTTGAAAGAGTTGAAAGGCTGAACTTTGAGCACAGAGAAACCCCGTTGGTGCAGGGATTCTTTGCTGTTGCCCTACAACAGTGCTGTTGTGTTAAGGGCTTGTGTAGATTCTTAAGCATAATTTGGCCTTTGTCTTCATCCCACAGCAACTCTGCTGCATAGGATCAGGACCATGCAGGGGAGGAAGTGTCATGAAGCTAAGCATGTGCCTTCTAAAATCTGACTACCAGATCTGCTGACAGACAGGCATTTTCCTTCAAGGCTTTATCACAGCCTGGCACCCGTGCCAGGACATTTTTGTGTCATGCATATGCCTGGCAAGGGAGATCTGGAGGTGGCAGAGAGGAGGTAGTGTGAACGTTTGAAGGCTGCCACACACCTCACCCCATGCCCACACATTGCTTGGCATGAGGTTGCACAGGGTACCAGGAATAACTAGGGAAATTCTAAGTATCTGGAACTACAGAGAACACAAAGAGCTGAGGAATGAAGATTCAAGAGGAGGTGTTTTCACAGAAAATGAGATTAACCATGACATAAAATATTAAGGAGTTGTGGGAGCTCCTCCAACATGGAAATGTTCTGAAGCAAGACTTGGTATAAAAAAAAAATAATCCTAGGACAGATTCACAGGAATCCCACGACCTGTGTTACTCAAGCAGCTAACTCACAGGAGCACACTGCTGCTTCTATCCCTTCTAGATACAGATCTGGGTATTTCTGCAAACACCATGGAATCACGGTGTAGAACCCATTTCATTTTGTTTCATCAGCTGAGCTGTGGATTTTTATGATCATGATAAATGAATGAAAAACCTGGGTGGGCAGAATGTTTCATTAGAATGACTATACTGTCTGGTAAAGCATGAGCCTGACTTTCACCCTCACCCTAAGCACATCAGAAAACCCTTTAAATACACTAGATGCAGCAGAAAACCCACCTTTGTGAGTAAAGGAAGACATATCTCACTGAGGTGCACTGAAGGACATCATTGGTAGGAGAGAAACTTAACTCCACTTGCAAATGCAGCAGTGACAATGCTCCACACACGATAACAAAAATACTGATCTTAGAACATCAGCAAAATAATTGGTATGTACTTAGTCTTGCAAAAACTTCCATGCAGATGAACTCAGCAGGTGGGCTTCCACATACCTACTCCTCTATTTTTTGTCTGCAGGACTGGGCCCTTCCTGGATTTTCAAAATGGACAGGTGAAATCTTGCTGGTTACATAAATCAGCTTCTATATTCTTTGCTTTATATAAGTAAATTCTGTGCATCCAAGTTTTCCAGCTAGTGGGTGTTTTTCTCCCATAAAAACAACTGCAGAGCTTTAAATACTCAACCATTTCTAGGATCATTCTTCCATCTCCTAAACAATGCACTTGGATTTTTACTGCACTTGGTTAATTACAAAAAAAAACCCCATAACAATTTAAAGGGCTGGATTGAAACTAAACAGTTCTCAGAACCACCAAAGGTTGGCCCTTCTCCCTAATCCTCTTGTTTCCTTAGTCCAACTCTCATTCAGATCCCAGATGGGCTCTTACGTTCCTCCCACACTTGCATTCCTCACTTCTCTGAGTCAGTCCAACCCACCCCAGCAGGCAGCTGCACTGTCACCCCAAATCAGCTGTGCAGAGTATTGCCAACAGCTTTTCAGCTTGACTCACAGCTCTGTTTGGGCTCCATCTCAAAAGGCCAAAAACAGTGAGGATGGAGCGTTGCACAGTCGACAAGAGCTCTTCCAGCTTGTCTGCTGCTCGGATCATGGCATATCCCTGACAGCAAAACCAGAGTGCCCTAGAGGTCTCCTGAAACACTGTCCAACTCATTTGAATTTGTTAGGTGATTCCAGTTCCCAGAAAAAGCAGAGAAATGAGAACAGATTGTCAGTGTTACAACATGGAGGTTTTTTTCTCCTCCAACATGTGAAGCAACCCCCAAAACAAAAACGGTTTATGAATCTAGTAGCAGTGGTTCGATTAGTGAGTGACTAGTCACACTGGGTGAGACATTTGGTTCTGAACAACCCTCACTATCAATCCAGGCTAGGGGATGAGGGGCTGGAAAGCAGCTCTGCAGAAAGGGACTTGGGGGTGTTGGTGGATGAGAAGCTGGACATGAGCCAGCAGTGGGCACTGGCAGCCAAGAAGGCCAATGGCATCCTGGGCTGCATCAAGAGAAGTGTGGCCAGCAGATGGAGAGAGGGGATTCTGCCCCTCTGCTCTGCTCAGCTCAGACCTCACCTGGAGTATTGCATCCAGTTCTGGAGCCCTCAGCACAGGAGGGACATGGAGCTGATGGAGCAGGTCCAGTGGAGGCCACAAAGATGCTCAGAGGCTGAAAAAGCTCTGCTATGGAGACAGGCTGAAGGAGCTGGGGTAGTTCAGCCAGGAGAAGAGAAGGCTCTGGAGAGACCTTCTAGCCACCTTCCAGTGCCTGAGGGGGCTCCAGGAAGGCTGCAGAGGGGCTGTTCACGAGGGCCTCTAGTGTAATTCACGAGGGGTAATCGGTTTAAATTAGAGAAAAGTAGATTTAGACTGGATAACAGGAAGAAATACTTTACCTTGAGGGTGGTAGAGCAGTGAAATAGGCTCCCCAGGGAGGTGGTTGAGGCCCCATCCCTGGAGCTATTGCAGGTGAGGTTGGCCAAGGCTCTGAGCAGCCTGGTCTAGTTGAGGGCATCCCTGCTCCCTGCAGGGGGACTGCACTAGATGACTTTTGGAGCGCCCTTCCAGCCCAAACTGTTCTATGATTCTATGACTGTAAAGGCAATTCTGTTGAAGTGTTGGTGACTGAAGGGCTAGACAAAGTCAGCAGGCAAAGGTAAGTGACAAACAAGCTTTCATGGTTTCATGCTTTCAGCATCACCAGTGCCCTATGACTGGAGTGCTAAAGCCCTGATTTGATGGGGGGCACTGGGACAACCTGCCCAACTGCTGCTTCATTGTCTTTCTGTCAGAATTGATACCCTTAATGGGGTATCAATTGGTGAAATCAGTGGTATCAGTGGTGAGATTTCCCTAGGAGAGGGACTCTGCAAGTGTAAAGTTCCGTTCAGGGAATCTATCCATTAAACCTCTCTTACAATAATAATAATTAAAAAAAAACCCTAACAAATATAATTGTCACCATGCTTGTGCATTCTGCATAGTCATTTCCTTCTAATCCCATCAGGCTGCATAACCAGCAAAGCTTCATGTTGATGAAAAAATATTGATGGTTACGAGGAACAGAAAAACCCCCTCGTTTGGGTGCTGTCCTCCAGCTTTTGGCAACACGGTGCTGGAACGAGGGTCGCTCCATTCCGCGCAGGACTTTCAGGAAAGCCGAAGGCTGCATCCACAAGCCACCTGAGATGCTCTGCGACATCCAAGCGGGAGGGAGGAGGAGAAGGGACCCTCCCCACCCCGGCCCGGAGGAAGCGGCGGGCGGGGCGTGCGGGTGACGGCCTCCGCAGGGGGCTGCGGCGCTCATTGTTTCCCTGCCTCCCCCCGCCCCAGCCCCGCATTGAGCATGTGCGCAGCTCCCCTTCGCCGCCGCCGCCGCCGCCGCCGCCGCCGCCGCCGCCGCCGCCGCCGCCGCCGCCGCCGCCGCCGCCGCCGCCGCCGCCGCCGCCGCCGCCGCCGCCGCCGCCGCCGCCGCCGCCGCCGCCGCCGCCACCACCCCCCACCCGGCCCCCCCCCCCGCCGCGGGGAGGCGGCGGCGGGTCCCGTTGGCGCGGCCGGTGCGCGGCGGTTCTCCCGGCCCCGCGTCCCCGTTAGCCCGGCGAAGACACCTCGGGCTTTCTCGGGGAGGACGGTCCGTGGGACCATTTTGCCCTCTGAGGCTGGTGCTTGACGGGGCGGGGTGGGGGGGTGGGCTATGTTGGAGCCAAACGGGGGTTGAAGGCGGCAGCGGGTTGGAGCCGCAGCGGCTCCGGGCGCTTCGGTGCGAAATGGGTTCGGTCTGCGAAGTGAATGGACGAGCCGGTGGCTGAGCAAGGGCACCTGGCACCTTAGCTCTTCCCTCTCTCCTCTTAAGTAGGATTCGCTAGAAGGCTTTTTTTTTTTTTTTTTTCATCAATTTCCGTAGCCCTTTAACGCGCTTCACATTTGAAAGGCACAGATGCCAATCGCGTTATCCCCTCTTAGCCCGTTACCCCTCCCGTTATCCCGGGAATACAACGCGTAGTTCGCTTCTTCAGGGGGTTGTGCCGTGTTGATGAGCTCCAGAAATGCTCTCTGGTGGAAGAGGTTTCTCGAAATCAGTTTTCCAGAAAGCAGCATTTGACAGAACCTTTCCAAAGCGCGATGGAACAAATAGTTTACAAGATAGCACAGCTGGCAGTTCAAGTTACCCGTGGCACTGAGTCTTCTCTGAGGTATCAGTTGTACTTCTTGGATTGGGAGAATTATTTTCTTTATAACTAAATAAACCTGTCAACTCTTCAATTTTCTAGGTAATCACTGAGGCAAGAAATCTTGGCGAGATTGTCACAAAAAGCTCTACTAGCATAAAGAAAAATATTTCCTAAGTTACGTCAGGTGTTTGGTTAGGTCACAGAAAAAAATGCTTTGTGTGTATCTGTTGTCACACCTTTGTCTTGGCTGATGCTGGGGTTTCAAGTTGAAAGCTATGATATGATATTCATGATTCGTCATCCATCTTCTGATGTGTGCCTTGGAAGTCTCACCTTGGATGCCTTTTAACATCCCATGGCCTTGCAGCGTGATGGTAGCAGATTTTAGCCACCACTTTTCTGATACTGCTGTGTTCTGGGATCACACTTCACCTCTGGCTTCAATTTTTCATGCATATGTTGCTGTCTACCCTGTGCTGATGGCAGGGGTGTAACTCTCCCACTCGGATGCTTTAGTTGCAGTGTTGGTTTTGTTGCAGTGCCTGGCACAGGTTCAGGCCTGAGTAACTCCACACCTTCTAAAATGGAATAGAAGATTTGAAATCACCCTTGACCTTGACCAACCGAGTTGGTTGACTCAGGTTTTTTGCAGGTTCTCTGACATGAGATGTAAGCTTTTCTTCTAATAATGTGGATGTCGTGTTTGTTCCAGAGCTCAGGAGCTGGGTGCAGTGCAGTACTTGTAATAATTGTAAGAACTGGTAGCTTGAGGTGACAGAAAGGTTACATATTTCAAGCTTTGGACAAAAGAATATGAGAGAGCTGCTTGGAGGCTGAGTAAGAGACCTGATCTGCTCAAAAATATGTGCTCAGCATTGACCTTCCACCCAAACCACAGCCTGACCAGGTACCAGAGTGGGCTGTTGGCAGAACCAAGTGTTAAACCAAGAACCTTAGCTCTGCTGCTGAGCTGTCCTTCTACACGCTGCATTCAGTTTAATGACAGTATTTCTCTGCATATAATAATTTACATACAGAATAGGAGGTCATCTAGAGGCCACAGCCTGTTCCTTGAAAAGGAGAAATTATATGAAGACTTTGCTATTTGAATAATTGATCTTAGTTTTGATAGTTTTGTTTGTTCATAGGCTTTCTTAAAAATACTATGGACATTTCTATTTATGGTAGCTAATGATTCCTGAATATATTCTGTATGTTAATACTACCTCTGACTTCTGGTCATACTTTTGCTTTGATTAAAACGAAATAGATCTTTCATTAAAGAAAGTATATCCTAGGTAGTTTCATTTGTTAAATGCAGAGTGATCTCTGTGCCGACTTCTCTGTCTGGTCCAGAAAGCATTGCTAGTATTGATTGTTGATGAATTAGTTCATGGTAATGAAATGGAACATGCCCTATGTACTGCACAGACATCCACAAACTCACTTCAGTGCTCTGCATAAAAACTCTTGATTTTAATTCCACAGGCACAAGCAGACTTTATAGCCCACCTACCACTGCTTGTTTCTTCACAGTGGTGCCCTTGCATTGTTGTCAATTTCCCTAACTTGTTAATTGTAGCAATAAAAACAGACCAAACAGATCAGGCTTACTCAGACCATCTATTACGGTATGTGGGAAAGAAGCTGAGGGATATATACAATTACTTTTTATAGAAGCATCAAGTCTGCTTTATGAAGGTCTGAAGAAAGGCTTCAGAGACTGTAATTATTCTTTATATGTCTCCATTCAAAACAAAACTGTGCCAACAATTTGAAAAGAGTGACCAAAAAAATTCAAATGTGACAATGAAACACTTCTTAACAGTGAATCCCACAGCTGTCTAGAAAATGTTTGACAAAACTGTTTAGTTTGAGGAAGAGGAGGCTGAGGGGAGACCTCACCACTCTCTAAAAGGATGGTGTAGAGAGGGTGGTGCTGGGCTCTGCTCACAGGTCACTAGTGATAGAACAAGAGGGGATGGATTCCAGCTGCTCCGGGGGAGGGGCAGACTGGGTATTAGGGAACAATTTTCCACTGAAAGAGTGGCCAGAGCTTGGCACGGGCTGCCCAGGGAGGGGGTTGAATCACCATCCCTGGATGTGTTTCCATTTTGTTTGGATGTGGTTTTGAGGGACGTGGCTTAGGGGTGAACTTTGTAGAGTAGGGCTGATGGTTGGACTGAATGATACCAAGGAGCTTTTCCAACCTGAATGATTCTATGAAAATACTGTTATCAACAGACAACTGATTCAAAGATGATGCCTGTTCTAGATCTTTTCTTGTTCATAATTACTAACATTTATATTGCAGTTCAAGAGGAAAAGCAGCCTGTGTCTGATCTGTGAAACAAAGACAGACCTCCCACATTGCAAATCTGAAATAATTTCTAGAAAGGACTGAGGTTCTTTTCTACAAAACAATTGTAAAACTCACCTGCTTCAATGACAGTCAGGTGGCTTTAAAATTCTCCTATGTAGCTTAGTGTTTCTACAAGCCACTGGTGACTTGGACTAGCAGCCTGCAGAGAGTTTCTCTGCATTGTCATTGCTTATCTACTTTTATAGGTAACATGTCCTGATCATTCTCCTTCTGCAAAATATTTCTTAAATACAGAACACTAAATCATCTCCACCAGGTCACCCATGTTGTCTGCAACTCACAAATGAAGGGTGTATCTTGTGTTTGTTTTACTCACAGAGTGAGATTAATCCAGTTTATGCTATCTACACATTGTCTCCTTTTTCCAATTCCTCCTCCCCCAGCTGGGTGTTCCAGGCAGCTGTTGAGCCACTGAAATATTTTAGTGCCTCAGAATCTATTCCTGCTGAAATATTGGTCAATGACAGAAAGAACTGTGACCAGTAGAGCAGCTTCTTCCAGGTGCTGCTCCATAATGGTCTCCCAGGTCCACAGAATTCTGTAGCACAGATTCCCCTACAAATATACTTCCCTGATGGCAAAAAAAAAATAAAAATCACTTAATCAGCTGCTCTTGCCCCACAGTCTCCCTATCCTATTTTATGAGTGTTGCCCTTCCTTCACTTTTCTAGCTATGGGGACTGTTGCTCATTAATTTTCCCTTTTCCTTCAAAGATACTTCACAGAAAGAATGTATTTGACCTGGAAAGTAGGACAGTTGGAACTATACACATCATCCCTGCTGCTGGAAGCCTATGGGATTGTGGACTCAGTTTATGTAATATTTTTGACTGTGTTTGAAAATTGATATCTTATTTGCATAGCATGTTTTCATCAGAGTAACCACTTGTGTCTGTCTCAAGGATGTGTTATGAAAGGGGATATAATCCTTCCATTCAGGAACTGCAAAATGCTGTGGATTGTGAATGATGTTTCTGGAGTTCTCTAGTTTCTGAGCACAAGAAAGTCTGGAACTCAGCATTCTGTAATCCTGAATCTCAAAGTTCTTTTTCCTCTGTAGCTGAATATATGAATATATTAGGACAAGAGACAATGGGAGTCAGTTGGAGCACAAGAGGTTTAGGGGAAACACAAGAAAAAACTATTTCCCAGTGAGTGTGCCAGAGCCTGGAAGGGGCTGCCCAGGGAGGTTGTGGAGTTTCTTTCTCTGGAGACATTCCAGACCCACCTGGATCTGTTCCTGGGTGACTTGGTCTAGGTGACTCTGCTCTGGCAGAGGGGTTGGACTGGATGATCTTCTAGGTCCCTTCCAACCCATAATATTCTAGATTGTATGATTCAAATTTCATAGAAGTCTTATTAGTAAGATGGTCCCAGAGAGTCAATAAATAATGCTAATTTATTTCCATGAAGCATGTTCTGCTGTCTAACTACATAAAAGGCCTAGTACAAATGCATTCAGAATTCCAAGATGAAAAATGTATGCTTAGAGCACAAACTATGAGAAATCAGCAGGAGCACCCATGGATAATTATGTTCGTTGCCCTTCAGGATCAGCAATGAAACATTAATTATCACCATTTTGTCAGTTCACAAAGGGCAAAATATAGAAGAAAATAATTTTAAAAGAATTTGTCATTAAATGAAGATGAATGATGTTTAGCAAGACAAGCTGCTCGTTGCAAAAGCTTAATGGCTGCAAACACTACCAAAATGCAGGAGGTAATTTGTTACTGTAAGAATACCTTCAGTGCTTAAGGATCTTTTTATTGCCCCCAACCCTTCCCCTACCCAAACCTTTATTGATTAGGGATTTAAGAGGTTTTGTGCAGACACATTTAGGGTTTTAGATATTGGTAAATGGGAACCAAAGAGTCTCATTATGAAGCGGTTTAATGGTTTTGTTTGTCTCTTGGAGAAAACAACTCCAAAACCAGAAAAGGAATAAAGTCAGTTTTACCACTAATGACCTTCAAGGACATGAAGCCAAAGGAAGCCTTAGAATAATCATAATGAAGGCATATGAGCAAGCCAGTGGGCTGGGAAATGAGAGGAGCCAGTGGGCTGACCTGGCTGGGAGAGGAGCCTGACAGACACTTCCTTAGTTACAAATGCAAAATGCACTCCTGACTTCAGTGACATCAGTGAAAGTTTCCTTGATTTCCATAAAAGCAGAACTGGGCTGGGCTCCCTGCCTTTGTCTCCTGGAGCCCTGCTCAACTCTTTTCTCTCTTAGAAAATTCTGGTGAGGCCTGTGGCAGTTCCATGAGGNGTGTTTGAAAATTGATATCTTATTTGCATAGCATGTTTTCATCAGAGTAACCACTTGTGTCTGTCTCAAGGATGTGTTATGAAAGGGGATATAATCCTTCCATTCAGGAACTGCAAAATGCTGTGGATTGTGAATGATGTTTCTGGAGTTCTCTAGTTTCTGAGCACAAGAAAGTCTGGAACTCAGCATTCTGTAATCCTGAATCTCAAAGTTCTTTTTCCTCTGTAGCTGAATATATGAATATATTAGGACAAGAGACAATGGGAGTCAGTTGGAGCACAAGAGGTTTAGGGGAAACACAAGAAAAAACTATTTCCCAGTGAGTGTGCCAGAGCCTGGAAGGGGCTGCCCAGGGAGGTTGTGGAGTTTCTTTCTCTGGAGACATTCCAGACCCACCTGGATCTGTTCCTGGGTGACTTGGTCTAGGTGACTCTGCTCTGGCAGAGGGGTTGGACTGGATGATCTTCTAGGTCCCTTCCAACCCATAATATTCTAGATTGTATGATTCAAATTTCATAGAAGTCTTATTAGTAAGATGGTCCCAGAGAGTCAATAAATAATGCTAATTTATTTCCATGAAGCATGTTCTGCTGTCTAACTACATAAAAGGCCTAGTACAAATGCATTCAGAATTCCAAGATGAAAAATGTATGCTTAGAGCACAAACTATGAGAAATCAGCAGGAGCACCCATGGATAATTATGTTCGTTGCCCTTCAGGATCAGCAATGAAACATTAATTATCACCATTTTGTCAGTTCACAAAGGGCAAAATATAGAAGAAAATAATTTTAAAAGAATTTGTCATTAAATGAAGATGAATGATGTTTAGCAAGACAAGCTGCTCGTTGCAAAAGCTTAATGGCTGCAAACACTACCAAAATGCAGGAGGTAATTTGTTACTGTAAGAATACCTTCAGTGCTTAAGGATCTTTTTATTGCCCCCAACCCTTCCCCTACCCAAACCTTTATTGATTAGGGATTTAAGAGGTTTTGTGCAGACACATTTAGGGTTTTAGATATTGGTAAATGGGAACCAAAGAGTCTCATTATGAAGCGGTTTAATGGTTTTGTTTGTCTCTTGGAGAAAACAACTCCAAAACCAGAAAAGGAATAAAGTCAGTTTTACCACTAATGACCTTCAAGGACATGAAGCCAAAGGAAGCCTTAGAATAATCATAATGAAGGCATATGAGCAAGCCAGTGGGCTGGGAAATGAGAGGAGCCAGTGGGCTGACCTGGCTGGGAGAGGAGCCTGACAGACACTTCCTTAGTTACAAATGCAAAATGCACTCCTGACTTCAGTGACATCAGTGAAAGTTTCCTTGATTTCCATAAAAGCAGAACTGGGCTGGGCTCCCTGCCTTTGTCTCCTGGAGCCCTGCTCAACTCTTTTCTCTCTTAGAAAATTCTGGTGAGGCCTGTGGCAGTTCCATGAGGATTCCCCCTGCGGATCTGTTTCAGTCTGCCCCGTGAGGTTGGTCTCTGCCCTGGCTTCTCTCTGGGCACATCTTGGCATTCACTCTCCAGAGAGCTGTTTGCACTGGCAGGGGTGATGCCATTTCCATCTTCTTCCCTCTGAGCAGTGACTCATGAGCTAATCCACTGGAGCCCCTATGGGTTCCTCAAATTCCCCTGTTTTCACAGGAGAAGAGGCAATCACAGAAATTCAGTTACACGTTTGTACCCCTGCCCTCCTTATCCAGTCCATCCTTTCCTCTCCTACTCTCTTATGGATTCCTATAGAATTCCTCTGGGCACTGTGCCTGGAAAGGGACTGAAGTCCCTGCAGCTTGCCAGACTCTAAGATAGAAAGGTTTTCCTCCAGGCTGATACTTGTCTGCAGCACAGACTGTGTGGGATGTGATACCACAGGACACAGCCATGGAATTTAAAAGCCAGTGAAATGAATATCCATTTGTCTCTGCCTTAGCAAGGTGGGAAGCATCTTGTGATTGAAACATTTCTTTCCTTCTCTCATCCAAAGTGAAGGTGACAACCAGCTATCTGTTTGTCTCAGGGAGATAAATTCTCTGCTGCACTGCCTTTGTTTCCTCACCTCTGAGGCCTCCAGGGAGTCAGCTCAGCCTCCCAGCAGCCCCATGCCAGTTGGGAGGAGGAAAGAATTAGCCTATCAAAACAATTAACCACATCAAAATTACATATGTAGAAGTAATTAACTCGGTGAGGTTGCTAGAGGATGGCTCCACAGTCCATATCCACAGACACAAGGGAAGTGCAGAACAGATTTGCCAACTGTCGTGATTATTTTGTGGGAGTTGAAGAGATGGAGCCCTGTGCTCTTCCACCTGAGGGTGCACTGAGAAAAAACAGCCAGTTTTGGCTTTGCTGGCAATTTTCTCTTTAAGGAGGGGCAAGGCTTTTCCTCTGGCTCCCTGGAAGCACTCTGCCTCACACGTTGGAGAACAAGATTCCCCGTGGGATTCTTCTGCTGCCTGGCCTTCCACTTTGCTGGTGGAATGTAGACATTGCATGTCCTTAGCCTTAGGAATAGTAGCATTCCTCTTAGAATCATAGAATGCCTTAGGCTGGAGGGGACCTCCAGAAGTGATCCAGTCCAACCTCCCTACACCTGTAGGGACATCTCCACCTAGCTCAGGTTGCTGAGAGCTTCACCAAGCCTGACCTTGAATGACTCCAGAGATGGGGCCTCCACCACCTCCTGGGGAGCTCATTCCAGTGATCCACCACCCTCGCAATAAAGAACTTTTTTTCTACTATCCAACCTAAATCTATCCTTTCCATGTCCATTTTTTCATCCACCAGCACCCCCAAGTCTCTTTCCACAGGACTGCTTCCCAGTATATCCTCTCCCAGCCTCTACTGAGACTGCTGGTTACCTCAACCCAGGTGCAGGACCCTGCACTTGGCCTTGTTGAACTTCAGGAGGTTCATCTGGGCCCACCTCTCCAGCCTATCCAGGTCCCTTTGGATGGACCCCATCCCTCTGGTACATCAACTGCACCCCCCATCCACAAACTTGCTGAGGGTGCTCTCAGTGCCCCTGTCAATGTCGGTGATGACATTGAACAACATTGGTCGCAGCACAGAGGGAGCCACTGACCATCAGTCTCTGGGTGGGACCATCCAGCCAGTTCTTTATCAGCACAGTCCACCCATCAAACCTGTAATTCTCCTGTAATTGCTTTAGGCAATTCTCCATACCAATTTCACTTTGGTCTTTCCTGGATTGGATTCATATATCCATACTATTTATCCAATAGTTTTAAGTTTGCCTAAAATTCTCTACCAGCTGCAGGGAAGATGTTTAGAATACTGTTAGAAAAAGGTGTTATTAGAGAATCATATCACAGGGGAGAGAGAAACAAGCTTTCTGATGTGCAACCAGATCATTTCAAAGAAGAATATTGTAAAGATGTGAAATTTAGAAAATAGTGGCCATTCTACTATTATTTCACTGGCAAGATATGCTGCTATTTATCAGTCTCTGCTCATGGGAGAAACCATAAACCCATGTATTCCTAAAGAGATTCTGCAATACTTTTTGAGACTAAACTTTTTTTTTGTTTTTAATTAAAAAAAAACCCAAACAAAACCACTAAAACCCCACAAAACACCAAACAAAACCATACACACATCCCACCATAACAAAACACCACACCAAAATAATGAAGGTAGAAAAATATTTTATTAAAATACCAAACTAAATAAGCTTTAACAGATGAAATATTAGCTGTAGCTGGTACTATTAGAGCATTTGAAACTTCAGTGCTGAAGCTTAGTGTTGATATTACAGGGTCAGAAAGTGACTATAGTGAGGAATCAGATGAAAAACGACAGGCTGTGTCCTTTGGCCACTGAGCAAAATGACAGAAATAAGTGAACAAGTAGTGTGTGTTTCTTAATACTGTTTTTTTTTAAATTCTCCATCACATGAATTAGTGAAGCAGAAATTGCTTTCCTTGGAGCGTGGCTTAAACCCAGTCTTGCTCCAGATGGGAATGTGTCTTGATTTCAGTTGGAGCTGCACACTAGGGAAGGTACCTACCACAGTAACTAGCTGTACCAGTTTCTATTTCCAGCTTTCTGAGAGCTGAATCTCATGCAGGCTGTGGCAGGGCTGGGCACAGAAAACCCTTCCTGAGGCTTCCTCACTCCTGGCAAACTCGTGGCAGTCTTCCTAAGCCAGACTAAAATAGCTTCTTACAGATAAAGGTGCCACTGAACACAACTGACAATAAGGGGTTTGGGTCAGTCATTCAAAGGCAATTTTCCCTCCTTTTTTTTTTTTTTTGTGTCTTGGTTTGGATCCATTTTTCATAGGAACAGCTGTCAGACTTTCCCACCAGGCTGCAGATATTCTCCCCATTCTCTGAAGGACAAACTGCTGATTAAAGCACATAGGATTGTATTTTCAACTCCTGACATGATTGGAAAAGGTGAGAGGAATATGCTAAAAACTGTATTATCAGCGTTGTGATTTATTCAATCAAGTTTTCATCTCACAGATTTATTTGGAAAAAGAAAATACTACTTCAAGCAGTCAGTTGATACCCCTGTCCTGCATCCCACCCCCCTGGAGAGAAGGAATTAAAAACAGAGACCTGGATACTTCAGGTGTTAGCAACTTCTGTCACTTTTGCACTAGCTACAATAATCAGAGAGATCCTAGAGAAGATCACCCCGTTCTCACAAATCAGACCTCTAGAAATAGGTAACAAATGCAGTTTGCTTTCTGGATTATTTATTTTTCCCTCTGAGGCACTAGTGAGAGGACCAAGGGAAATTTGCCCTCTGCAGGAGGCAGTTGGTGACCAGCACGTTTTCTGTAGTTAGAAAGTGAACAAAATATTCAACAAAGTTTGAACAGTGGTGCTAGGACAGGAGGAGGGGAATACTGAGGCCTATTATAAGGCAACATTTGATTAAATTCTTTTCACAGGGCTTTGATCAAGATGGGTGCAAAAGGGCTTTTTTGTACAGGCTGCAGCAACATTCAGTTCCTCTCTCTGCTAGGCTGCTGGAAGGAATGACTGAGTTAAGTCATCCAATCTCCTGGAGCTCTCTCTGCCTCATCTGTATGTTCATTCCAAGAAAAAAAAGAGTTTCATGCAAGGGAGCTGAAACTTCAGCCTAAGTATCAAAAATAAAGAGCGTGCACAAGACCTCCAACAGGAATCCTAGCCAGCCAAAGCATTTTTTTTCCAAGCATCTTCTTGTTTTGTTGCAGTGATTTCCTAATTTTCCTCAGCAATTATTAAGCAATTTGATTACCTTTGATGCACACTAGTCTGGATATGAAATACCTTGGCAATAATTCCTTATGGTGGAGTAAACCGTAGCACTTAATTTCATTGGGTTAACCAGAGGAAACCTAATGTCACTGTTTTTCATGGATAGCAAAACCAGGACATGATTAGATGTTGGCTAGGGTAAGGTGAACATTAGCTGGTGAGCCAAAGAAAGAATCAGACATCATGGGAGATGGTAATTTTGAGATGTGTATCTTTCTAAATTAATCAATGCTGCAAATGAGATGAAAATAGTGCATTAATTGTTTACAGCAATACTTAAGGATCTGTATCAACACAAATTAGGTCAGAGATAATCAGTTCAGAAGAAAGAGACTCATTACCAAAGGCTTCATTAATCCATGAAGTGATTAACTTTGCATAGTGGCTTCTGGGGAAATAATTAAAAGGAAATGATTTTTTTTTCCAAATAAATCATCATTAAAAATGAGAGTTTTTTAGTAAAAAACTTTCTAATTGAATGTCAAGGTTTAGGGTCAGAGCAGTCCCTTAGACCTCTAACAGCCACTCCCCAACCCCCCTGATGGTAGTAATCACATCACCATCACTGGTGCTGTGGAGCAGGCACTGGGAGAGTCCCAGTCTGAGTCCCCAGCAGACAGGAGCTGTGCTCAGGAGCTGGATTCAGGACACACTGACTGGGACCAAAGGCAGAAGGGACAGAGGCCTCCTTGGATGTTCTGAGGAAGGAACCAAAAGAGAACCTGAGCCAAGCCAAGCAAAGCTGGCAAAGCAGCACAAGAGGGCACAGAGAAAGCCCCCCAAGAGAAGAGAGTGAGACACTCCTGACCCCTCAGCTTTGTACTGAAGATGTCTATGAGGTGGAATCCCTCACTGGTCAGTTTGGAGTCACTCAGGTTTCTGCAAGCAACACTTAAGTGATGAAAAAATAACCTGCAAGATCAGCTAGCCTGTCTTCTCTGCAGAGATTATTTATTTATGTAGCTGTGTGCAGGGGTAGAGGGAAGAGAGAAAAAAAAATCACAATAGTAGGAGAAGCTTTTTGTTTGAGAACTGCTGGAATATTGAGGGTACCCTTCTGTCAGGTGAGGTCAATAGGAGAATCACTGCTCTGAAATACACAGTGGTACTGGAAGAGTTGGGAAAATGCCACTTTTATTTAGAGCAGGGCAAAATAGGTTGCTTAGTTTCAGACTGAAATGTGGCCTGGGGGGAAATTGTTTTCACACCTCACCTAAAGCCACCAGCCAAATGTGTGAAAAATCCTCTTGTCAGAGCATCTGGCAACAAGGAACGTGCTACTGATACCCAGGCTATATTTTATTGATAATTGGCAATAGGAAGACTGGAAAACATTCTTGCACAATCCCATTCCAAGACTTTGGAAAGTTTGTCATAATTCTCTGCAGACCTAATTACATTGACACCTTTCCTTTAAATCCCACTCAAAAGCACTTTATCCTTCATACACAACAGAAATGGCTGGGTAAGATGCCTCAGACTATTTTGCAAATGGACTTGGTATTCTTGCCCAGTGTGGGGCTCAGTTCAGACACTAGGGGTGCTGGAAAGTGAAGTCTGAAATAGTCACACCAATCCTGATGCTGCCCTTCCCAAAAGATTATCTAAAAAAGCATTAATTCCAAATTCCCTTGGCTGTTTTCGTGTTTATTTTGCTCGTTGTTATTCATTTGTGACCTTGTTATCACTGACTGTGATGGAAATTGGCTGCTGTTTGCCTAGAGAGAGTCTTGGAATCGACTTCAAAGTAGCAAGGTTGAGCCCTGTTAATGGGGAGTGTCAAAGCCCCTGAGGGTATCCAAGACCCAGTCTGTTATTAGGGTAGTTATGTTAGTGGACATACCCTGAGTTTATTTACATTAGAAGCACTTCCTGCAAATGTCAATCACATTAAAAAAAATAATTGAAAAAAAAAAATCAAACCACAAACCTGATTTTTTGACTTAATATTATGGCGCAATTAAAAAATAATTAAAAATCAGGCCTGGGGCTTTTATTTCATTGTTTACAGGAAGACCTTCATAGAAAGTTTTATTTATCTTCTATTTTCAACGAAACATTTAGTTCAGTATTAAGTTCTGACTCCATAGGCATTGATTGCTGTGAGTACTGAGCCTTGTTTCCTGATCTGTAAATAGGGTTTATCTTAGCTTTTAAACTGCTGCCAGAGGAGGTGCTAGTGAAGAAAAGTCCTCTTGTCTCCCCCTAAAATTGACTGTTAAGAGGTCTGTCTGGAGTATTGTGAGTCACAGATCAAAAACATGATATAAAAATAGAGCTGGTGAAACTCTCAGTAGTACAACCTCGATGTAAATCATGTGACAGTGCTATAAAGCAGCACCAAGACACAGCCACATTTACAGCTAGAAATGATGCTACTTACAGATAATTAGGTAGCAAATTGTCCTGTTGTACTGAGTTCCATGCCTTTGGATCCAGGTGGAAGAATATGGAAGCAGAGATGGAGCACTGTCTTTGAAGCAGTAGTTTAATCTGATGGGATGGATCTGTTCTGATGGAACTTCATACCTGGAGCAAGAGTGTGGAATCTTTGTGTAGGCAATGTCTGACTGCAGAGGGCACTGGGCCTCAAACATCCAGATCCTACCTTCAAGAGTAAGGCTCCAGCTCATGGACCTTTTCTGATTGCTGAGTCCACCCTCTTGCAACTGCAGACCATCATACAATACCTGAACTTCTTCACAGGACCTGGCTGCCTTTCCCCAACCCTCCCCCACACCCCTTAGAAAGTGAGACCAAACCCTTCAGAGGTCTGTATGTTCTGATCTTAGTTTGAAACAGCTTTGGTTCTGTTCCTCCAGCATCCTACTTGAAAGGCTGCTTCAGAATGTTATTACTTTGGGTAATAAAGTAATTATTAGTTTCCAGTCTAAGCTTATTTTTTACCTCAAGTTAATTTTATACCAGCCACTACCAACATAGTCTTCTCCTCTGTCCTTGATCCTTTCCTCTAAAAAACCAAAATCTGCATCTTCACAAGCAGTTGAGTGTCACAATTTTGATAGCATCAAAGGTCAAGGGAATGCTAAAATCTGAAAGCTTCAGAGCAAACTGGAGTAAGGGGAATTTAACATCCAAACACAGATTAAAAGGTACATTAATACCACATATTGTCCTGTGCATCACATAAGAACCCCAGCCTGGTGCAGATAAAGGGGGTCCTCATTGTCAGAGAAGGGTGAACAACTATTGGGAGATGAGCAGTTTTCTCAGGGTATCATTACAACCAAAATGGAGTCTGCTATGCACAGAGCAGCTTCCTAAGTCTAGAGAGAGATTTTGTTTTCCCAGGGGAAGTGTAAGATTAAAGGGTTGCATAATTACCCACTTAGGAAATTTCAGCTGTCATAAATGGCTAAAAGACAAAGCCAAGAATAATTGCCACTTATGTATTTCTCAGGGTAATAAACAAGGCAATTTAATTGATGCATTTTTTAAGCAGCAAGATCTTTATAGATTTTATCATGATGGACTTCTGCTGATATATAGGTCTTTGAATAGGGAACAAGGGCTGAAAATGATCCCTAAATTAGAAAGTTTGAACCCTCATTTAACCATAAAGCTTCTAGTTAGCAAAGTAAAACTGCTGGTTAAGGACAGTCTTAGTATTGCCTGAGTATCTGTTTCTGCTTGGGAAGGTGTAGCTCACCTGGGAAAGTCAAAACAGCATCTCTTTCAGGTTCAGTTTTTGAACCAGCCTTTTCTTCAATGCAGTACCACTTGATCTGCAGAAATACAACACAAAAGATGCAAAGCACTAAAAATCTCTTTTGGGCACTGGGCAGCTACAGGCACTTTCTTACACTAGACATGAAAGGAGTCCTGAGTACAATACTTTGAGTATGATACCATAGAAACAAAAAGGACTTGGAGAGTTGGAGGAAAGACTATTGGCCTTCCTGGCCACAAGGGCACATTGCTGCTCCATGGACAACTTGTCCACCAGAACTCCCAAGTCCTTTTCCACAAGGCTGCTTTCCAGCAGATTACCTCCCAATCTGTACTGGTGTATATGTTATTCTTAGCCAGATGCAGGACTCTACACTTATCCTTCTTGAACCTCATTTAGTTCTGCCCTGCCCAGTTCTCCAACCTGTCCAAGTCTGGCTGGATGGCTGCACATTGATAAAGATGTTGAACAGGACCAGACCCCAGCACTGATCCCTGGGGGACTCCACTGGTTACAGCTCTCCAGCTGGACTTAGCTCCATTGATCACCACTCTCTGGACTCTATATTCAACCAGTTACTAATCCATCTTACTATCTGCTCTTCTATCCCATACTTCCTGAGCTTCTCCACACAGATGTTATGGGAGACTGTGTCAAAAGCCTTGCTCAGGTCAAGATAGACACATCCACTGGTCTTCCTGCATCTATCAATCCAGTTACAATATCATAGAAGGCTATTAGATCAGTCAAGCATAACTTCCCCTTGGTAAATCCATGCTGGCTACTCCTGATAACCCTCTTCTCTTGCATGTGCCTAGAGATGACCTCCAGAATGAGCCTCTCCATTATTTGAAAATGGGAAGGAATAATTTAATATATTACAGAAACAGATTATCTTTGATACTGTGTTGAATACTAAACAAGACTGAGAGGTGGCCAAATACTGAATGAGAAAGATTAATAGAGAAAAAAAAAAATACTATTCATATATTATTTCTGCCAAAGATTATTTTGACAAATTAATTCAGCAAAATAATTCAATAAAAAGGAGGAGGCCAGGGCTTATTGGAAGCATAAATGCACCACAGCTCCCCATAGATCATGAAAATCCCCCATTTTCTTTTTCTCCTTCCCCAAATGGGGATTTTTGGTGCCACTGACACTCCCAGCTCCTGCATTTAATCAGCTTTCAGAATGCATCTCTCTTTCCTACCTGCCAGAGGCTCCCTAGAGCTGCCAGACTTCACAGCTGCCTGTTGCAAAGCCAAGATGTAAGTGGAATCCACCAGCCAAGAGCTTTACCCTGGGACATGGAACATCTGAAAGAACAGCTTTGGGATTTCTAGGTGCCATGCTGTCTGGAAAAAATATTCCAAGCTTTTGATGCCTAGATTAAGCCAATATTTTGGGGCTTCCAAGATTACACCTGGGAGTTGGAGAATTGAACTGCAAGGGTGCTCTGGATCCTCACACACCCATAGGGAACAATGCTCTTGGCACAGAGACATTCATTCTGACTTCATAGTAAACACACTGAATCTAAGATTTTTATCCCCCAAATGCCATTTCTCTGTCATTTTCTGTCAAAACTCAGTTTTGCCAGAAGTTTTCAGGCCACCTTGACTTGCAGGGACAAAGCACATCTAGACAAACCTGCTCAGCTTGTGTCAGCTCCAAGTGTAGTTTACGGCTCTACATAGTAGTGATTCCAAAGTAACTGTGTTGCTCAACCCATGGAGAAGTATTAATAGGGATTCAAAAGCTGGAACAGGCATAGGAAGAGCAGAAAAAAAAAATTAAAAAAATCAGCTTCTGCTAGAAGCAAAATTAATCTGTGTAATTCCTAGTATTCAGTGCTGTTGATGGCAGTGGAAGCCAAGTGACTCTGAGAACTTTAACACAGCTAAGGGAAGGAGAACATGAGTCTTTTTGTTCCTTCACTCAGAGCCACTTCACACTACTACTGCCTTGAGAGATTTCCTTTTCCTCAGTGTTAAAACTCACCTGGGAGGTGCACTCCTCACTGCAGCTGCTAGTTGGTTACTGAGGCAGAGACAGAAGGATGATCCCAACTTTCACCAGTCTGTTTCCAATGCAAGAGATGGAACAGGAGGGCCAGCTGACATGCAGAGAGGGAAGTGAGTCTTGGAGGGAGAAGAGGACACAGCATCTTCTAAAGCAACCCCCTGGAATGTGACCTGGATTGCACTCTGCAGAAGGATGAGGACTGATTCCTGGAATACACTTGGAGCAGCTGCTAGCTCAGATGCATTGGGAAATTGTTCTTGGAAAGAGAGAATGTGAATGTCTGCTACCATCCTCTGTCATTTTCCCCCTTTCCCCCCCATCTACCCATTTTCAATTGCACAGTGTTACCTCCCTGTTAGGGAAGCCAGGAACAAAAGATATTGGATTGTGTTTAGCTATTAGCTATATTGATATGGTGATTCCAGCATGAAACATTGAATAAAGATCATTCCCCACACATGACAAATGTCATCACAGTTAGAATTCCCAGTCATGGGATGCTGCAGCAGGCTGGATTAGGAATAAGCAATTAGATGTAGGATTTTTTCTGAGCAGGTTAGTTAATGGCCACTGCATCCTGCTTCACATGGGATAGATCAGAGGAGAACAAAAAAAAACCNATCTGAAATACTTTGTAATGTATCCATTTCTTTTTTCTGAATTATGCAACTATTTCCATTTCCACCAAGTGTGCTGTTTTTCAGTTGCACCATCTGGTTCTCCATCCATCTCTAACCCCTGCCTCCTGATTAATTCTGCCTTGGCTCATCAGCTCACAGGGGCCTTGAATGTCTTGATGTTGATACCTGAAATGGCATTAAGAATGGACTTGCTGCATATAGCTTTATTAGAATTTAATAGCCTTCAGTAAAGGGATTCACTTGACAATTTTCCTGTGTTCTTGAGAAAGCCCCCAAAAGTGCTGGCGCAAATTTGGAACAAAACTTAGCCTTTACCAGTACTTTAGCAGGGATTCTTATATTATGGGAGTGGAAATAGGCTGCAAAGACTTAGAAGAAATGATTTTCTACTGCAGTCCTTTCCAGACCTCTCAGCAGTCATGGACTGACCAAACACAGACTCTTGTTTCAGATGGCTCATCCTTCTCAAAGATGAGAAAAGTGGCCTGGGCCATCTCCCTTACCTCTGCTGGAGCTCTTCATTTCATATACCAGTCTGCCTTGCAACTGAAGCCAAACCATGCAGGAATAGCTGCAGGTTTACTCTTCAGCCCCTCTCATCATATGTAATAGCTTGAGAGTTTTATTTCTATTTAGTAATTATTTTCATGCTAACATCTTTTTGTGCTTATATATTTTGCTTGTCACCGAAAATTATCCTGGGGATTGCAGAGCAGACAAAACAGTTTTCTCCTGTCACTGGCTCTGACTAATCTCAGTTTTGTCTCCACTTTTGATTTACGAATTTTGGCTCATTACCACAAATAACACTATATGCTAAAACTTGTGCATGCCTGGGAAAAAAAAAGGAAACATTTCTTCTTTCTTTTATGAAAAGGTAAGAGGTTTTTGTGAAAGCTGTTCAGAATCATGTCTCAGAGCATTTAAGGCAGCATTTGTCACTTGAGCTTTACTCAGAGGCATCATAACGTTAACATATTCTTTCCCAAGGGGTTTACATCCCAGAAGCACAAACCATTTAATGAAAAATTATTAACTAGCCTTTAGCATAGCTGCTGTCAGGTAGGCCAAATAATTACCCACAATGTGAAGAGGAATTCTGACACAGAAAAGGTTGGTGATCTGCAGGGATCACAGTGCAGGTGTGACATAGGAGACTTTACCTGTTAGGAAGGGAGGTTTAGAAAAGCTGGAGATTCCGTGCAGAAATGATGTTGTTCCTTAACAGTGTACAGGTGAATGTGCATAAAGTATGGAGTGACTTTTCCATGGAAGACTGTGCCTGCTCCTCTAGAATTGCCTCTTCAGCCTCCCAGTATCATCATACTCAGCTCTCTATATTCTCATCTTTAAAATTCTTCCCATTTCAACTGCCTGGTCTGTCCTTCTCCAAGTTCCTTCTGTCAAGCTCTTGTCAATCCACCACCCAGTTTCAGATCTCCATAAGAATTAATCACCTTAATCATCTGTATTATCTTAAGTGTGCAGACAAGTTGTGAACTGATATCCTATGGTTTCTGTTTCCCTCCACTTCCAAACTTGCAGTTCCTTGCTCATATTTTTGCTTCATTTGAAAGCAACATCTAATTTTGGGTAGCTTTCAAAAATATTTTCTCTAGTTCAAGCACACATGGAGTGGGATGAGATTCTGTGATTGTTCTTCAAGAGGTCAGACTAGACTACTGCTTCTCACACTAATTCTTGTGTTGGCTTTCTGCACATACTCAGGGCATAACTCTTGGTCATGAATCCCCTCCTGAATTACTGAAATCACAGTGTGGTAGCTGATCTGATCCAAGGGATAACACTGATGCATTTATAGCTAGAGTTGAAGAGTGGAAATACTTTTGTTTGCCTGTTTTCTGAGCTTCAAAAAAAAATTGTA
>VYZU01010164.1:763-21003 GCA_013401355.1 Ceyx cyanopectus
AAGAACTTTTTCTCAGTGAGGGTGCCAGAGCTCTGAAACAGGCTGCCCAGGGGGGTTGTGGAGTCTCCATCTCTGGAGACACTTAAAACCTGCCTGGATCTGTTCCTGGGTGACTTGGTCTAGGTGATCCTGCTCAGGCAGGGGGGTTGGACTAGATGATCTTCTAGGTCCCTTCCAACCCCTAATGTCTATGAATCTATGAACACTAATTTTTCAAGAGGTTAACACATAGCTTATCAAATTCTAACATTTCCATGGCACAATTGGGAATTAGGGAACAGTGCATATTTTATCAAAAAGGAATGGAAACACACATGCAATGAGAAATGCATTGTCAAGACTTGGGAGTGCCTGTGTAGTTTTGGATATTTATACTAGAATAAAATCTTTCGCCTTGACCCTATTTTTTCCACTGCTTTGCCCTGCATTGACATAACTCTTGTGACATGATTACAGTCTTAAAAATGCACTGTATCATAAGGTAAAAGGTAGGACAGAAGCAAATGTAAATAGTAATGACCTGTCACAATTGTAAGAGGCATCTGCTATGTTTCTGCCAAGCAATAGGCATGGACAGAGGGATGTCTACTTTCACAGAATCACAAAAGCCTAGTTCATCAAGTGATCCCTGGTGGTGAAGCTGGTAACTTGAGTTTCAGTCACCATGGAATAAAATCTTTCTAGTGCAAACATGAATATCAGAGAGATTATACAGTCCCAAGAATGTAGAATGGGGAATGATGTGCCCTCAACAATTACAGCAACATGAAGTGAATTGAATACTCTGCAGAGATAAAGGTAGAATGTGCCCTTGATTTCATTTGTTACTTGATGATTTTGTTTGATTCCAGAGTAAGGCTCTGAAAATTAGATAATTTTTGCAAAAACTTTTGAAAAAGCAATGTCCTTACTAACTCCTGAGGAATGCTGAACAAAAGATTAGAGCTGAGACATGAGCAGGTTTACCAGGCTGCCCTGGGAGTTTTGCCAAGAGAGGCTGGAAATTTCTCAGGGAGAGGTGGCAAAACTTCCCATTATTATTATTTTGTCCTCCTTTCCTACTAGAGGACTCTCTTTTCAAAATTCAACTGTTTGAACTGAAATGAAAGATTCCAAGCACCTGCCTCAGGCTTATGTCTTTTCATTCCCAGAGAATAACTATTACGCTGCTATTAAGACTGCCAAGCCTAGCTTTCAAGAGACTATCTGTGCAACTTTAATTTCGTCACTTGCGAAAATCTGTTATGAAGTCAGCTAACAAATAACATGATCGAAGATCTTTCTTACAGAGTCTCTGCCTCATTCACTGCCCAAAACTGAGACCACTACAATAAGGCAGGATTCACTTGCCCTGCCTTCAGATGCCTACAGCCCTGATGTCTGTACCTGAGTTAAGTCACTTCAGACTTCTCTCAGTGTGACTGAAAAATGAAAATGGTACTTCCAGGGTGCAAATCAGCTTATTCTTAGACAGACATTAAACTACATGAACCCTCTTTAAAAAACGGCAGGTTTTACCTATGTGACTGATGCAGGATTTTATTTGGCAGAATATATACCAGGTATTTAATTTGGGTAGATAGTGAAGTACATAATCATCTGCTTCCTCTAATGGCGTTGGGGTGCAGAAAGTTTGAAGTAAATAGATTCCACTAGTTTTAGGTACTAAGATTTATAATTCTTGGCATTATATAGCATTATACATATTCAAGAAACATCTTCTGTTAACTTCTAATGTAATCATGTGTGCTCTGCACTTCTTCAATTCAGACACTACTGTCTCCATCTGGGCTTCCAGAAATTAGAAATATACCACCAGATACTAGCTGTGAGAAATCCAGTTTACATCATCTGTGTAACAACACAAACAGGAGAATGCAGAAACCCTTTCATGGCACTCAACTGCCTTAGGGATTGTTGGTTTTTTCCATCCACCTCCTGCACCTCTAACTTCATCACTTTCAACTCTTCAACAAATGAGGTAAAGGTTCTACAAACTGTATCTCTATAGTATAAACTTATTATTAATTCTCCATTACACAATCATAGAATCATAGAATGTTTTGGGTTGGAAGGGCCCTCTAAAGCTCATCTAGTTCAAATTCCCCTGCTAAGGGCAGGGACAGTTCACAATAGACCATACCTCTTAAAGCCTCATCCAACCTGACCTTGAACACTTGCAGGGTGTGGGCATCCACCAACTGTTTTAGTGTCTCACCACCCGCACAGTAAAGATGTTCTTTCCAATATCTACTCTAAATCTACCTTATTTCAGTTTAAAACCATTACCCATTTTCCTATCTCTACACCCCCTGATAGTCCCTCCCTATCTTTCCTGTAGGGCCTCTTTAAGTATTGAAAGGCTGTATTGTGTGTTGAATCCTCTCAAAAAAAAAGTCATTTGAACACCTAATAATTATAACATATGTCCTACATATGTAAAAGAAGGCTGAATGAAGATTCATAAAGCATTTTATTTCTGAAATTTTCTAACTCCTTATTGCTGTGATGGTTTGAGCTGAAATTCATCTGCCCTAAATGAAGTTTCCTGAAGTTAGATATCTAAGTCTGCACTAATCACCCATACTTGTCTTACAGTCACTGGGGAAAAAGAAAACCATTGGAGGGATGAGGGAAAAGCAAGGAGAACTCAATACTTACCAAGATAATTATGAAAATGAATCAGCACCCTCTGGTAGACTGTTTCACTCATAGACTGTAAAGGGAGTCTATGGTGTCTACATCAGATTTAGCCTTTTGTTGTTGCAGTTTTGTTGACCCTTCAAAGTTTTGTTTTCCAAGTCTACATTGAGAGCAAATTATTTCTACACTTGATAATACAGTACCTCAGCACTTTCAAATGCTCGTAACGGTGGTAGGTGTGCACTAATATTTTGTCTTTTTTTCAGTAAGTTTTTATCTTGTCCTGCCATTCCAGTGGCCTCTGAGAAGGCTTTGGTATTTAATTTAGGAAGTACTTATGAATTAAAATGGTGGTAGATAAACAACAAAATATATTTTACTTTACATATTACTTCCTAGGAATGCACTGAATTTGTATGCTTTGTTGGGTTCTCCCCCAGGAGACTGATTTAGTGTAATGATAGTGCAAGGTCATTAGCACAGTAGCAGTATAAATTTTGCTTAACCAATGCCAGATGGTTAACTAGTTTATGTTAATGTGTTGTGGGCATAAAACTGTGAACTCAGCTCCTCTGTATGACAATGCGATCTGAAAAAAAGAGTTGGGCAGCTGGAATGTATTCCCACTTATGTGAAAGCAGAGATAAATCATTCTCACTGATGCCCCTAAGATAAGCTCAAGATTCTCATGCATTGCCATCTAAAGCAGATTGAGAAGATTTTTTTAACATGTTGATTTACAAACTAAAAATATTTGAAAGAAACAAATTTAAATATGCTTAATGTGTTTTCTCCAATACATACAAATCAACTCCATTTGAAATTCCAGTTCCTTATCTATCATGTTCTGTTGTACATGGGTTTAATTTTCAGTATGATGTAAAATCACCCTCCCTGAAAAAAAATCACTGTAAGAAAAGAGTACATTTTGAGATATACAAGATTAAGTGCAAAATCCTGCTCCTGGGTCATGGCAATCCCCAGTATCAACACAGATTGGAGGGATGAATGGATGGAAAGGAACCCTGTGGAGAAGGACTTGGGGGTAGTTGGTGGACAGAAAAATGGACATGAGCTGACAACGTGTGCTCACAGGGTAGGTTTGACTTGGATGTATGGAAGAAATTTTTTACAGTAAGGGTNTATACAAGATTAAGTGCAAAATCCTGCTCCTGGGTCATGGCAATCCCCAGTATCAACACAGATTGGAGGGATGAATGGATGGAAAGGAACCCTGTGGAGAAGGACTTGGGGGTAATTGGTGGACAGAAAAATGGACATGAGCTGACAACGTGTGCTCACAGGGTAGGTTTGACTTGGATGTATGGAAGAAATTTTTTACAGTAAGGGTGGTAAGACACTGGAACAGGTTGTCCAGAGATAGATGGATGACCCATCTTTGGAAAAGTTCAAGGTCACGTTGAAGGTTTTGAGCAAGCTGATGTAGTGTAAGATGTTTTTCCCCTGGCAGGGGCATTAGAATAGGTGATTTTTGAAAGTCACTTCCAACCCAAACCTTTGTTATGATTCTATGATACAAGCTCCAGGAGGCAGAGTTTTGAGCCTCAGAGTTTTGCATTTCTGACCCTTATGTTCTGATTTGTCCATTTAATGGTGCCCACTTACTGATCTTGAAATTACTGAAAAGATCTCATTTTGCTATATCTGTGAAATATTGGCATGTCAAGAGGAAGTATGACAAGTTTGCTTTCCAAGCACAAAACCACAGACAGTACTAAGATGGTGAGCAATGGAAAAGTGGCTCTTAAGTGTGCATTGTACATTTCTTACTGCAAGCCAGAAATTTCCCTATTTATACATTGGTGTTGCAAAAAATCTTGTGTGAAAAATTGAAAAAAAAAGAGTTTGTGGTTTTTTGACAACCAAGTTCAGGAACTATCTCCATTGCACATGTACAGGCAGACCTCAAAGAGGAATTAAATTACCCATGAAGGAGAGAAAAAATAAAAGCCTGGAGTCATGGCTCGGCAGCTTTGAAACACTCTTGACAAGATGAGTAACTGGTGTTCTGTAAAACTGAAGGCAAAGAATGAAATCAAGCTGTAATTCAGGAGGACAAGGAAAAAAACTTACATAACTAGAAACTTCTGTCCTTAAAAAATCCTGAAAATAATAATAATAAACTTCTGATGATCTAGACATCTGACTAGAGGACTTTGTATAGGACACAGGTGTACCTGGCTACTCAAAACTTCAACTCTTAGGAAATTGAGGGGGAATCTTTAATCAGCAAAGGAAGACATTTGATCTCTTACATATTTTCTCACCTGAATGCAAACTGCAATACAGAATATGACAGGAAGTTCATGTGCCATTCTTGTGGTGCAAAGACCCAAGTTACCATTTTGAGAATTCAGCATTAAGGTGCATTTCAGTTTTTACAACGGTGCTCTCAGATTGTATGTTCTAAATTTTTACAACGGTGCTCTCAGATTGTATGTTCTGAATTTTTGAGAAGATAATAATTTACAGAATTTTAGAGTATTTCCAAGATGAAAATGTTCTGGAGAAGGAAAATGCTTCGTGTCGCCAAGGAGAGAACAGTATTCCAGAGGAAATGTCNATAAATTCTGTGTTTGTCAAGGATTACCACTTCTGGCCTATTGCACTGCAACTAATATTTTGTCTTTTTTTCAGTAAGTTTTTATCTTGTCCTGCCATTCCAGTGGCCTCTGAGAAGGCTTTGGTATTTAATTTAGGAAGTACTTATGAATTAAAATGGTGGTAGATAAACAACAAAATATATTTTACTTTACATATTACTTCCTAGGAATGCACTGAATTTGTATGCTTTGTTGGGTTCTCCCCCAGGAGACTGATTTAGTGTAATGATAGTGCAAGGTCATTAGCACAGTAGCAGTATAAATTTTGCTTAACCAATGCCAGATGGTTAACTAGTTTATGTTAATGTGTTGTGGGCATAAAACTGTGAACTCAGCTCCTCTGTATGACAATGCGATCTGAAAAAAAGAGTTGGGCAGCTGGAATGTATTCCCACTTATGTGAAAGCAGAGATAAATCATTCTCACTGATGCCCCTAAGATAAGCTCAAGATTCTCATGCATTGCCATCTAAAGCAGATTGAGAAGATTTTTTTAACATGTTGATTTACAAACTAAAAATATTTGAAAGAAACAAATTTAAATATGCTTAATGTGTTTTCTCCAATACATACAAATCAACTCCATTTGAAATTCCAGTTCCTTATCTATCATGTTCTGTTGTACATGGGTTTAATTTTCAGTATGATGTAAAATCACCCTCCCTGAAAAAAAATCACTGTAAGAAAAGAGTACATTTTGAGATATACAAGATTAAGTGCAAAATCCTGCTCCTGGGTCATGGCAATCCCCAGTATCAACACAGATTGGAGGGATGAATGGATGGAAAGGAACCCTGTGGAGAAGGACTTGGGGGTAGTT
The DNA here is from genome assembly GCA_013401355.1 of Ceyx cyanopectus. Lineage (NCBI taxonomy): Eukaryota > Metazoa > Chordata > Aves > Coraciiformes > Alcedinidae > Ceyx > Ceyx cyanopectus. The sequence continues at coordinate 6,850 of VYZU01010164.1, forward strand.
GGTGGACAGAAAAATGGACATGAGCTGACAACGTGTGCTCACAGGGTAGGTTTGACTTGGATGTATGGAAGAAATTTTTTACAGTAAGGGTGGTAAGACACTGGAACAGGTTGTCCAGAGATAGATGGATGACCCATCTTTGGAAAAGTTCAAGGTCACGTTGAAGGTTTTGAGCAAGCTGATGTAGTGTAAGATGTTTTTCCCCTGGCAGGGGCATTAGAATAGGTGATTTTTGAAAGTCACTTCCAACCCAAACCTTTGTTATGATTCTATGATACAAGCTCCAGGAGGCAGAGTTTTGAGCCTCAGAGTTTTGCATTTCTGACCCTTATGTTCTGATTTGTCCATTTAATGGTGCCCACTTACTGATCTTGAAATTACTGAAAAGATCTCATTTTGCTATATCTGTGAAATATTGGCATGTCAAGAGGAAGTATGACAAGTTTGCTTTCCAAGCACAAAACCACAGACAGTACTAAGATGGTGAGCAATGGAAAAGTGGCTCTTAAGTGTGCATTGTACATTTCTTACTGCAAGCCAGAAATTTCCCTATTTATACATTGGTGTTGCAAAAAATCTTGTGTGAAAAATTGAAAAAAAAAGAGTTTGTGGTTTTTTGACAACCAAGTTCAGGAACTATCTCCATTGCACATGTACAGGCAGACCTCAAAGAGGAATTAAATTACCCATGAAGGAGAGAAAAAATAAAAGCCTGGAGTCATGGCTCGGCAGCTTTGAAACACTCTTGACAAGATGAGTAACTGGTGTTCTGTAAAACTGAAGGCAAAGAATGAAATCAAGCTGTAATTCAGGAGGACAAGGAAAAAAACTTACATAACTAGAAACTTCTGTCCTTAAAAAATCCTGAAAATAATAATAATAAACTTCTGATGATCTAGACATCTGACTAGAGGACTTTGTATAGGACACAGGTGTACCTGGCTACTCAAAACTTCAACTCTTAGGAAATTGAGGGGGAATCTTTAATCAGCAAAGGAAGACATTTGATCTCTTACATATTTTCTCACCTGAATGCAAACTGCAATACAGAATATGACAGGAAGTTCATGTGCCATTCTTGTGGTGCAAAGACCCAAGTTACCATTTTGAGAATTCAGCATTAAGGTGCATTTCAGTTTTTACAACGGTGCTCTCAGATTGTATGTTCTAAATTTTTACAACGGTGCTCTCAGATTGTATGTTCTGAATTTTTGAGAAGATAATAATTTACAGAATTTTAGAGTATTTCCAAGATGAAAATGTTCTGGAGAAGGAAAATGCTTCGTGTCGCCAAGGAGAGAACAGTATTCCAGAGGAAATGTCTAGGCAGGATTACGTACAGAGGAACCTACACCATATTGTTTTCTGTCTTACTAAAACTGTATGCTTCATTTCTTAAGTAATATCTACAATGTGCAGACAGAAAGCATGAATTATTATAAGATATTTCAGTGTAAAACCTCTGATCCTAGAGATCTTAGGCTACCAGTAATACAACATGCATAGAATTTCCCTAAAATGTCAGTTTTCTAAATCAAATATGTTATATCCAAGACAAACAATCTGCAATCTGGTGTCATTTTTAGTGATGCAAAGGAATCGATCACACAAATAACAAGAGTGGTTAGGTAGAGGCTAATGCAGTTTGAGGACGGCTGCTTTGCAAAGTCCAGAGCAGTAGTTTCAGACTATTTCTACCCAAATATTTTGAAAGACTAAGCAGATGATACTGATAAACCACTATAGTTCATACACAGTATAAGATCCAGAGGGAAAAAAAACAAATATTTTTAAATGTAATTAATAATTTGAATTACTCAACACCAATGGCAGAGGATTCTGTGGCTCAAGACACTGTAAAATCAAGTTTCCTTCTATTTTAAAAATATGTTTAGATTATTTTTTTCTGAAAGATACCATGCTAACTCTTAAGAAATCAAAGTAGGAGTTCAGACAGTAAATGCTCTTCCTTATTTATGCAAGAAGTCAAACTATATAATGTCCGAAAAATCTCTTATGTACTTTATGTCTTGGAACTGGGATTAAGAAGAAATGCAGTCTTTTAGAAAGAATTATTTTCTTACTAAAAAAAACTTATGAGAAAGAATATACCTTTATTTTTAAACCAGAATTTAAATCTAAATGCAGGTTCTACTAATATCAATGGAGGGAGGGTGGGGATGTGGGGAAGGGGAAAGCCCTCAGGTTGGCAACATTTCACTTTTTCATTGCAGTTTATACCCATTTTTTTGAAAGCATGACCTCTGAATATTGCAGGCACACTATTCAATTGGCTCTGTCACTAGGCACCAGAGGAAGAGTCTGACTGATACAGTAGTTTTTCAAACTCTAATAAATGAACATGTTCAGCTTGGGACATCCTTTTTTTCACCCTCCCTATGTGTGTGACGGTGGTGCATTATTTGTCTCATAACACTTGCAGTGGAGAATTAGCCAGAAGTAACGTACAGCCAGCAAAAGTCATTTTACAATGAGAAGGGAAGCAGGTGTACATTTAAAGGGGGAGGGACACAGCATTCTGTAACACTGCAGACACAAGAGGGAAAACTGAAAGACTAGATGAACCACAGCTGTCTGCAGCTGTTCTTAAGAATGAGTCAGACAAGGAAGCATTCACAGCTGGCTGCTGGAGGAAGACAAACAGCAGCACCAGTTGAAGAAGTGTGGCCCAGGTCTAGTGTTCAGAGTGTTTTAACATGAGTTCCCATGAACCAATGCCATGTTTATAGAGATAGCAGGTAGCAGTGCTTTTTAAAATATTTATTATTTTCTTCATATATTGCTGAACAGCTGACTGTAGCTCAGATAGTAAATCTGGGCCATGGACCACTGTGCTTCTCTTGGTGCCTGGGGGGTATTTTGATTTTCTTAACAACACATGACTCTGCTCCTCTTTTCTAATTCCAGACATATAATGGCTCTGGTCTACCTTTTCCTTGCATTCTTTTGGTCTGCCGTCATGGTTACATTCCCTTACATGCATTTTAGCAATTTTGAGATGTTTCTTCATCCTAGTCTTCATTCTCCATCCATCTACACACTTCTGCTCATTCTCAAATAATTCATAGATTATGAACTGCAGAATGGGGTTGTTGCCATCACTTGTTTAACCTCCTATATAACAGAAATCACAATGCTTCCCTGACTCTCGCCTTTACGATTTTCAGTGAAAAAAATACAACTGCTATTTTTATAGCTTCCAACACTGAAAAGTATGCCTTTGACTTCTAATCTTAAACTCCAGTTTTCTCCTTGATATGCCATTGTCTGCTAAACAGAATAGCCTTTTAGAATCAACATCCTACCTCCAGGAGGTAGCTGTGACTCCTTTGATTTTCTCCTTGTGAGAAGCTAAATGGCACGTGATTTTTAAGTTTTTCCCTGAATGGCATGTTTCTCAGACTCTAACCAACCCTGTGTTTTTCCTTTCAGTGTTTTTCACTTTATTATGGTCCTTTTTTAAACTATATTAATGGGAACCTGATGCAGCAGTCTAACAATAACAGAAGAAAGCATAATGCCCCTACTCTAATTGATACTGCCTTTAAAAAATATTCAGGGTTCACAGTGATAATGCACTAAGATGTTGGTTTTTGCTGTATTTCACCATATTTCCAAGGTTCTAAGGGGTGGACACAGAACATCTGTGCTACATGGGTAAACTATGGGATACTGGAGCATGTTCCAGCCAAGAAATGGCAACAGAGAGGGCTACAGCCCATTGACTTCCTTGATAACCCACCCCCATATTTTTTTCTGCATCAGTGCTTTCTAGGACGAACAATTTTATCCAATAACTATAAATGTATTTGTTCTCTGTTCTCTCTCAATTGTTAAAGAAACTGGACCTTCCAGAATACAATTTATGCCATCCCAGCACAACTGCCTAGAACCGCTGGGCTAGAGCGCCCTCTGATGGGTATCCAATTCTCTCCATGAACAACCTATGTGACTTGTTTACAGCAGGCACTTTCATAAGACTAAAATGAGGTGGGATGGATGTCATAGATACTGTGATCACAGTGCTGCTGTTGGCTATTTTTAAGAACAACTTGTGCCAGGTCTCAGCTTTACCACTCTACACAGCATTTAAATGTCTATGTCTGTACTCTCATTACTATAAATCAGCCCATTATTCCCCCAAGGTTTTTGTCATCTGCAAATGTCATGAGTAATGACAGCATTTTTCCCAGGTCATTGTTGGAAACACAAATCAATGCAGAAGCAAAAATTAGCCTAAGTGACAAAGAATCCATTTAATAATGTTTCCCTTTTTATCAAACATTTCTAAACCTGTCATTTAACAAATTTTGAAAACATTTAGCATGCATGACTTTGATTTCATATGATTTAAATTGTGTGGTACCAAGTAAAATGCCTTATGAAAGCTGTAATTTGATTCTATTCTGTTTGTCAATCAGATTTCCAAGTTAGCATGATAAGATTTTCCAGGCTGATTAGTATGAATTATTATTTTTAATTAGTATTAATTGAGTCTCCTAACAACTGTTGCATTATTTTACCAGGATCTCAGTTAGGCTGACAGATTTGTAATTACCTAGGTCATCACATTATATACATCAATATGTCCTTTTACACAGTAACCATAATTTGCTGTAGGTCTCCATATAGGTATCACCTGATGCTTTAGATTATCCCAAACCCTTAGAATACAGATTAGCCAATGTACTAGAATGTCCTCCAGAAAGTGAAGATCCAGTGATATGGTGATAAAACTGTCTGAGAATAATCCAAACTTCTCACCATTTGATATTGAGTTCTATGGCACTTTATTAAAAATAAACTATTTTGGATTGTAGTTGGTTTAGTGCTTTTCAAAGTGAATTAAGAAAGTAATATAATGGTCATTGAAATGCAGGTCTATTCTACAAAGGTCTATCAATGCGTGTCAGTCTTGCTGCTCTATCCCAAAATCTTTCTCTATACCTGTACAGAAAATGGAAAAAAAATGAGATTTTTTTGATACCTGGGATAAAAACAAAAATCTGATAATTGATAGAGTTAGGCCTCTGTTTTGAACCCTACAGTAATAATCCCTGTCTGTTTTTTGACCTCAGAAAAATACTTGTCCCTTCTGCTACAAAAATATTTTTGGCTTTAGAGCAAAGATGGCAACATCCCATGCTTTGCACCAGGAGGTACAGAACTATACCATGAGTGTGTGATAGGAATTAGACACATTTCCTCTTGATATATATAAAAGCCACTGGTGGTGGAATCCACTTGCCTGTTTTCATCACTATTTAATTTATAAGGCTCCATGCTCTTTTGATTGAGTGTCTCTTAAGCAAGTACCTCTGCTGCAGAAACAAAAATTTCATCTTATGCACCACAACAGTATACACTCTTTCAAAAAAAAAAAAAGAAAACAAAATGCTGAGAAAACCTCCATTCCGTGCCCTTGACAGCTTAAGGAAGTTAAAACATAAAGAGTCTTTATCAGTCATGTAGTACATACATGAGCCAGACAGCTGTGGAGTGTTTTAGGCAAAATCCTGCTCTACCTCTGGTGTCAAAGCCAGAACTGTGAAGCCAGGTAGTAGTGGGGACAGAAACATACCACTTGGGTCTAGCTTCAGACCCAGCTCTTTGTAAAATGCATTAATTTTATGTAAGAAAAGTTACACAGGTAAAGCTGGGTATGGAAGAGATTCTTGGAAACAGTGCCCCTTCTTGACTGATACTGTCAAAACACCTTTTGTCTGCCTTCTAGGTGGAAGACAATCTCTCCTTCCTTGTCTTCCTCCTCCACAGCCTTAAAATGACCACTGGGAATTAATTATGGGTTGTAGCTTCATCAAATCGAGAACAAGGGCCTGAGAGCACTGAGAAAGGAAAGACTTCACCAAGGGGTGTGGTAAACGTCAGGGTATTGACCACCTCCTTTTATCTTAAAAGATAGCAGTACTCAGAAAAGAGATAGGTAGCTGGAATCTATTGATGTTTTCTGACAGTTCCTTGTAATTGGAAAGGGGCAGACACATTCAGTGGATGTACAGCAGACATCTTGAGAGCTCCATTTTCATTTCCATATGTCCTCTATTTGACTTTCTGCTTCTATTAAGATGATTGGATTGGCCACTTTCCCACTCTTTGCCCAGTTTCCCCATGAAATGGGCACCTACAGTACAGGCATATCTACTCACATAAAAAAGGCACTGTTGGAGCCTTTCCATTATGTACCACATGAAAGCATGATTAGGTTCACTGTCAGTTTTGGGGGCATGAAAGGGATAAAGAACCATGAATAACACAGAATTGTACCCTACTGGTTCCTTAAGACATACAAGATGTTTCAGTTACATTGTCATCCCAACATGCTCTTGGACAAAATGTTTCACACAGCCAGAGGCAGTTCTCTGACTGTAGCAGGACTCATCCAATATTCTTGATAGAGCTACCATATTAACATTCTTCTTCTACTAGTGAGGTGTTGTAAAAGGTCTGGCAGCATGTAACAATTTATTATATTGGCTAAGACTATATGAAATGCCTTAAAAATAAATTGAATAGGTAAGGATTTATTAGAGAACTGTTAAAACCTGTTTTCTACTCCTTCGATTATTTTCATCGCAGCTAATGGAAGGAAAAAGAGCATTAAAACAGCAATGTGATCACAATCCTCGGATACCTTTAGCTTAGACCTAAACTCTTCCAGGCAGTAACACCACCTTTTAAAATGAGACTCAATTTAATAAGGGTCTAAATTAGCAGAAATTAACGTTCAGAAAAAAACTTTTCATAAAAATGAAAAGCTTTGGACAGTTTTTGGCACAACAAAAGAGCCCATATATTTCTCCTAGGAACAACTGTGGGTTTTCTTTAGCTACCATGTCTTCAGTTATTTCACCCTCACCCACCCCGGTGTAACTCAGCGATTTGAGTCATTCCAGCCCAAGGAATAACCTTTAAGTGACCACTGCGGGACGACGAAGACACTTGAGTGTGTGGCACCGGGCACACCCTCAAGTGACCCCGCGGTTCCGACAGGTCAGGTTCAACCCGCACCGTGGCCAGAACCCTCGCACCACCCCTACTACCACTTTCTGCCCGGGCAGTGGACGGCGCGGCCAGCAGTTCAGGCCAGGCCCGGGCACCACACCCTGCCTCCCGCCCGCCGGCCGCTCCCGCCCTCCTCCCTCCCTGCCCTCCGTGCCGCCCCCTTCCCCCGGGCCGCCTCCCCCCCGCCCCCGGCCTTCGCCGCAGAGCGCGGGGAGATCCCGCCGCTCCAGACCACAGCGGCGCTCCTGCCGAGCGCAGCGGCGAGGCGCGGAGCGACGGACTGCGGGGCGGGGACGGCGCGAGGCGGCGGGCTCAGCCCGGCAGCGGGGCACGGAGCTTCGACGCGGCGGCCGCAGGGGAGCGCAGCTGCGGCAGCTCCCTCGCCTGAGACGTGGGGCGCGGAGGTGCGGGCGGCTTGGCACAGGGTTTTCTCACCTTTGCCGCGTTTGGCCGGCCCCAGAAAGGCAGCGGAAAGTTCAGTATACAGGAAGTTTGGGGGCAGCTCGGAGACTAATTCGGCAGCTGTGACTGCTGTTTCGGGTGGTGGGGATTTTTGTTTTGTTTTTTTTTGTTTTGGGGTGGGGGCGGATTCCAGTTTTTTTTTTTTTTTTTAAAATTTTTTTTTTTTTTTTTAAAATTTTTTTTTTTTTTTTTAAATATTTTTATTTTTGTCTTGCATACAACTTCCCCAAACACACAAGCAGCCAGCAACAACAACCAAAGCGTCCGGGGAGAGAAGGTGAGAGTGAAGCACATTTGGTGGAGAGAGCAGACGGGTTGTTTTTTCAGAAGCAGGGTCCCGTTCACAGCGTATCCCAATGCAACTGCTCATCCTCCTCCTCCTCTACGCCGTCGTCTGTGCGAACTTTTGCAGCCGTCAGGGCACCACTGCCCCTGCCCAGAGCGGATCTATAAAAGCCTTGCGGTCCTCGAATATAAGGCGCGATGGTAAGTGTCCCTCTGTCTTCCTCTCTCTTCCTCTGTCTTCTTTATTCGCAAGGGCTGCACTTGTGAGAAAGCTCCGAGATTGGAGCGCACCGCGGGAGCTGCCGTCTCTCCTTCCCTGGGATCCGGGGAGGCGTCCCTGGCGGCCGGTAGGGATCTGTCCAGACAGGGTCAGCAGGGGCTGGTCAACGGAGGCCGGCGGGGTTCGGCCCCAGAGCGTGTGGCCAAGTGGAGGGAAGGAGGTGTGGGCTGAGTGGGCTTTGCCTGGAGGCTGCTCCTGCGGGCGGCCCCAAACTTCCCACGTCAACTTCGAGGAGGTTTCCCGGGAGGCAGCGATGCTGGCGTCGCTCGCAGTGTCCCTTCTGGGCTGCGGGCGGCACCTCACCCCTGACAGCGCGGGGTGTTCGGTCCCAGCTGCCGCCAGGCTCCCCGCCCGGCGCCCCTCGGCGCCTTCGGGCCCCGTCTCCTCTGTGCGCCTTTATGTGCCTACTCCGTGAGCTATGCAGGGAGGGAGAGGAGTTTCTTCCATGTCCGATAGGAGCGGGTCCTGGGGCGGTGTGGTGGGAGAGGGATGGGACCCTTAGGGCGGCACCACCGTCTCCTCAGGGGTGCTTGGCGGGAGCGCGGCGTCTCTTCCGCGGCCGCGCTGTGGCCTTTCGCCACTTTCGGGTCCTGTAATGACTCTCGGGGTGCCGTCCTTCTGGTGGCGGGCCGCCTTGGCGGCAGGGTTTGGATCCAGGGCTCGGTGCTCTCCCTGGTCTCCTAGGCAGTGCCCCGCAGGGGCTGACTACTCTAGTCTCTTGTGCCCGCCGCACTATTGGCAGGAGTAGGATGTCCAGTCATCGTAAGCAACAACGGCGGCGGCTGCGGGCTTTGGGACATTGTCCGTCTGGTAGGAAGGGTGGTTTCAGTCTCTGTGTTTGAACACCGATGCATTTACCCGCTGCGAGTCCCTGGCAGAGGATATGGACACGAGTGCCTCAAGTGAGCTGTCAGCGTGACTATGTGCGATGGCCCCGTGGTGGATGAATGTGGAGTTTGCATAAAAATAGCACCACTGAAACTCACCTTTGGAACACATTGAAGACAGAAAAACAGGTCTTTTAGTTTGGGAAGGGCAATGAGCTTCTGTTTGGGGAGCAGACTGTTGTATTCCAACTTCAGATGGGAGGACTTGATTTTGCATGTTCCAGTGTATCTTCCTGCAGAGTGAAATGCAGGATGTACTCCCTGAAAATGGACAGACTTAAGTTCAGTCTTCAAGTCAATGGCTTCAGTTGCCAGAATTTATGTATTTTATAAACCTTTTCCAAAAACCCAGTCACTTGAGCCACTTCCAAGATTTTACTCTCTATTTGCTAGTATTTATTTTTTTCAGCATGTATACAATGTGTGTAATGGATATACAGTTGATTCAGGGAGATTTTTTTGCTTCATCTTTTGTATGCCTTTCTTAGTCACTGAAGAAGGCATGAAAAAGGTGAAGAGTCTTTTTATTAGAATTGCGATAGCAAGTCTGGAAACAAGACAGAATTCCAGTTCTTTCTGCATCAAAAGTCAAACTTAAAAGCATACATTCTTTATTTCTGATTCATGCTTTATAACGATTGTGTATTTTATGAAGCTTCATGACTTTTTAGCCTGCCATCCTAAACTTCATAGAGGAGCTGAGACCATGTCTGAACTAAGCTAAGCAAGCTTCCTTACAAGTTAAACTCCAAACCAGCTTTTTCATGGAAAACAGAAATGATTTACTTAGAACTTCAAAATGTGTTTTACTTAGATCTTCTCCATCACACTGAAAGAAATCACTTTCACTTTATATTAGCTCCTAATATAAATATAATATAAATAAATATACATATACATATATATTTATATTACATTTATAATGTAGTATAAAGAAATATAAACTTTTCAGCTTACTGTCAGTGTGATGAATGTTCTACTCTGCAGAAGAAGACCTTCTGTCATGAAAGTGCTTCTTGGAATGATGAAGAGAACAAGCCTACGTGAAATAATTAGTAATAGTGCTTTCTGTAGATGTTATTATTTAAGGTGATTAAGCTTAGTACCTTTAAAATTATTTTATACAACTTGTAGTGGCTGAACATTGTGGTTACCAGGGTGGACTGGTACTGGGGCTGTCTGAAAGTGGCATATATATATGAAATTATATGCTACCTTTGATCCTACCTGGGCCATATGGTAGTGAGGCCTATAGCCTACAGACACAGCGAAGCACACCCATGCTGAAGTCAGGCAGCTCTGCAGCCNTTATGAAGCTTCATGACTTTTTAGCCTGCCATCCTAAACTTCATAGAGGAGCTGAGACCATGTCTGAACTAAGCTAAGCAAGCTTCCTTACAAGTTAAACTCCAAACCAGCTTTTTCATGGAAAACAGAAATGATTTACTTAGAACTTCAAAATGTGTTTTACTTAGATCTTCTCCAAGTCAGTGAAAGAAATCACTTTCACTTTATATTAGCTCCTAATATAAATATAATATAAATAAATATACATATACATATATATTTATATTACATTTATAATGTAGTATAAAGAAATATAAACTTTTCAGCTTACTGTCAGTGTGATGAATGTTCTACTCTGCAGAAGAAGACCTTCTGTCATGAAAGTGCTTCTTGGAATGATGAAGAGAACAAGCCTACGTGAAATAATTAGTAATAGTGCTTTCTGTAGATGTTATTATTTAAGGTGATTAAGCTTAGTACCTTTAAAATTATTTTATACAACTTGTAGTGGCTGAACATTGTGGTTACCAGGGTGGACTGGTACTGGGGCTGTCTGAAAGTGGCATATATATATGAAATTATATGCTACCTTTGATCCTACCTGGGCCATATGGTAGTGAGGCCTATAGCCTACAGACACAGCGAAGCACACCCATGCTGAAGTCAGGCAGCTCTGCAGCCTTTTAGTGGGTGTAACCCATCTACTGAGGAGGTAATATGCAGCCCTCTAGCATGTTGCAGCCTTGCTCTCTCTCCTTGTGCTGGGAATCCTCTTGCTTTTTCTCTGCAAAGGATGATGTGTTCTGATGTGGCCAGTGGAGCTGGGCTCAACATCTAAAGCAGATCAACTGCTGTTCGCCCAGATTTTGCTCAGATGAACTGAACTGTTGCTTGTGTTTATTGACTAAAGGTCTATGTGCAGCCAAAGGTTATAAGCCGTATTCCAAAAGTTGCATGCAGTGAACTCACAAGCAAAGTTTTGGCTGTAGGCCACTAAGAGTGTTTCTGTCTTTTATAATTTTCAGTGATGTTTGTGTCTTGATTTGGTCTGAAGCGCTGATATGGAATAGTATTCAAGACATGTGGGTTGCATTGCTGAGTAAGACAGTGTTTTTTTGCTTTGTAAATATTTGCAGACATGATAGTACGAAATAGGATATAAGAGTACACAATATGCTGGGGTTAATATGTTCCAGCAGTCTCTCTCAAAATGCACAGCAGGGATAAAAACTATTATTATGTCCTGAGTTGACCATCATGATTATTATGTTGTGGAATTAAGAGAAATACTGAAGAGGAATCAAGTTCTGTTCAGCTCTTAAAATATATCTTGGCAAGTCTGGGACCACCTGCACATTCTATTAAAAAAGTAAACAATCCTTTGGATTCCAGTTTTCTGTTACCTCCAACTAGGATAATCTAGTGATAAGCACACACAGAGCTTTAATATAGCGCCTTAGTCTTGCTTCTGGCCAAAACAAACCTTTGTACTGTGCGCTATTTGAGATTATGTTTCTTTTTTTAGCTAAAAGAAGTTGGCCTATTGGCAATTGCGCTTACTTAATACTGAAGTTGTTCTGGGAAGAAATCTATAGATAAAGGATAGCAAATACAGAAAAAAAAAAAAAAAAAAAAAAANAAAAAAAAAAAAAAAAAAAAAAGGCATCATTTAATGACTACCAAAGCTAACCAGGCTGTACTTCCTGCTGAAGATATTAAGAATATAAATAACCTGCTTACAAGACATCCTCTTGTCCTAGTGGAAGGACGGGCATTGATGACTCAGCTGTCCAGTGTAACTAATCAATTATTTTAAGTATCCTGGAGATGCCAGCCATATTTATAGCACATGCAGTGGTATTTACTTGAAGTGTTTATTAATGCCATTACCTGTTATTCCTCTGAAGTTCATCAGAATAACTAACACACAGGGAGGGCTTCCAGATGTTTCCGTTGTTCTCTTTGCCTCAGTTTCCCAATTTGCATTATGCAGATAATACTGCGTAATTGGAAGTTTTAGATTTTGTTTCTGCTGTTTTGTTTGGTTTTGTGTACTTAGAGATCAAAAGTAGAGATGAAAAAATGGTTGTTGGCTGTTTTTACCTTTTATTGAACAAACATCTGTATGAATGCATAATATAGGAAAGTATGCCTAGTTTGTATACTCAGACTAAGCATCATGATACATATTTGAAACTTTAAGATCTGAAGTTTAAAGAAAAGTAAGAACAGAGCAGACAACATAGTGTCAAATCATTTCAGCATATAAACAACCAAAAGCCATGGAAAACCAAGTATTTGCCAAAATTGGAATAATAGAAGCAAGTCCAATGATTAACCCAGCATTGCAAGTTCGCCCTTAAACCATCTGCCTAAGCAGCATATCTACACATCTTTTAAATATCTTCAGGGTTGTTGACTCCATCACTTCCCTGGGTAGCCTGTTTCAGTGCTTTACAATTCTTCCAGTGAATAAATATTTTTGAATATCCAGTCTAAACCTCCCCTGATTCAACTTGAGGCCATTTCCTCTCATCCTATCCACTGTTACATGGGAGAAGGGACCAATCCCCAGTGGCTACAACCTCCTTTCATGTAGTTGTAGAGAGCGAGATGGTCTTTCCTGAACCTCCTTTTCTCCAGGCTAAACAGCCTGATTTCCCTCAGATGCTCCTTGTAAGACGTTCTCCAGGCCCTTCACGATCTTTTTTGCCTTTCTTTGGACACACCCAGGCACCTCAATGTCCTTGTAGTGAGGGGCCCAAAACTAAACACAGTGTTTGAGGTGTGGGTTCACCAGTGCAGAGTACAGGGCTATGATAACTTCCCTAGTCCTGCTGGCCACACTATTTCTTATACCAGCTAGGATGCTCTTGGCCTTCTTGGACACTTGGGCACGTTGCTGGCTCATATTCTCTGTCTGTCAATGAATATTCCCAGGTCCTTTTCCACTGGGAAGCTTCCCAGACACTCTTTGCCAAGCCTGGAGAGTTTTACAGGGTTGTTGTGACCCCAGTGAAGGACTCAGCTCTAGGCCTTGTTGAACCTCATACCATTGTCTTGGGACCATCAATCCAGCTTGTAGATCCCTCTGTAGATCTTCCCTACCATTAAGCATATCAACACTCCCGCGTAAATTGTGTCATCTGCAGATTTGCAGAGGGTGCCCTCAATCCCTTGTCCAGATCATTATTAAGCATATTAAACAGAACTGGCCTTAATACTGAGCCCTGGGGAACACCACTTGTGACCCATCTCCAAACGGATTTAACCCCATTCACCACAATGCTCTGGGCTTGGCCATCCAGCCAGTTTTTAATCCAGTGATAGTACACCTGTCTAAGCCATGAGCTACCAGTTTCTTCAGAGGAATGCTGTGGGAAAAAGTGTTAAAGGCTTTACTAAAGTCCAGGTAGACAAAATCCACAGCCTCTCCTTCATCCGCTAAATGGGTCACCTTGCCACAGAAGGAGGTTTGTCAAACAGACCTGCCTTTCATAAACTTAAGATCATCTGCTCCATAACCTTTCGTGGCACAAGGTCAGGCTGACAGACCTGTAGTTCCTCTCATCCTCCTTTTGGCTCTTCTTGTAAATGGGTGTCACATTTGCCAACCTCCAATCATCTGAGACCTTCCTGGTTAGTCAGGACTCCTGATAAATCAGATACAAGTGGCTTGGTGAGCACTTCCATTTGCTCCCTCTACCAATGGGTGGATCTCATCTGGACACATAGACTTGTATGTTCTGAGTGGTGTAGCAGGTCACTGACCATTTCCCCTTGGATTATAGAACGCTCTTTCTACTCCCTGTCCCTGTCTTCCAGCTCAGAGGGGTTGGGCACTCAGAGAAAACTAGTCTTACTATTGAAGACTGAGGGAAATAAGGCATTTAGTACCTCAGCCTTTTC
>VYZU01010166.1:7877-44069 GCA_013401355.1 Ceyx cyanopectus
AGCTCTGGAACGGGCTCCCCAGGGAGGTTGTGGAGTCTTCATCTCTGGAGACACTTAAGACCCGCCTGGATCTGTTCCTGGGTGACTTGGTCTAGGTGATCCTGCTCTGGCAGGGGGGTTGGACTAGATGATCTTCTAGGTCCCTTCCAACCCCTAATATCTATGAATCTATCTATAAATCTATGCATTTTTATAAGCTGAGTTGTGTGTTAGTATTTTTTTAAAGTATAAAAGTAATGCATAAATATGTTCCATGGACTAATAGATTTCTTGCTCTTTTTAGGTTCAGGATTTAGTTCATAGTCCTTTGGAGAATTGCTACAGTAATCTTCTGCTGGAGTTGACCAAGGGAATCCAGAGCCTGTTGTTATCTTTGGTTGGACTGAAGGTATCAGTTAACTCTTCTCTGTGAGTAACTTAAGTGCTTGGGAACAAAAATAAAATTCTGTTGATTCTATGGGAAAATTATTATTTTTTTTTTCAACAAGTTAGCTTATGTTCAGATAAAAACAAAAAGACCAAGCAAAATATTTGTCCAACTTAATAATCACATAACCTGACAATTTTCTTCAGATACACACAGTGGAAACAAAACAACATGATGCAATAGGTATAGTACAGATGAAGAGCAGTCCCATCAGATCTCTTGTCAATTATGTATTATTCTGCTTGTCATGAATTTCTATAGCGACACATTAACGGGATATCAAACTGTTAGTCTATTCAGTAATTTGTTTCTTTTTCATATAGCTTATGAAATGTGTGAAATGACACCTTTTAAAAATGCTAATCTGATGCAGATCGCCCTTACCCATGAGGAAGTTTATGATTTTATGTGCACTACGTTGCTGGGTGTTCAGCAGCAGCTGCTGTCTAAAGAGAAGAGCCTGTCAGAGATAATTAAAGATGGGCTAGAAAATCTTATAGAACAAGGACTTCTAAAAGGAAGAATATCTGAGAAGGACCACAAATATACACTAACAATCACACCACTGGGTAAAGCTACATACAAAGGTAGGAGTCTTTAATTCTTATCTATATTTCAACAAACCTTTTCATCTTATCCTTCTCTAAATTCAATACGCTTTTCCCATCTTCAGGCTGAAACGGCAATAAAAATAAGATGTAGAGGCAATTTTTATTGCTAAATGATATGCTGGCTGAAAATGGGAATGAACAAGTAGTGCATGAGTAATGTGATGGGAATTAAGCGCAATAACATTGGTCACAATGGGATTAAAACCAGAACTGTACCCACAAAAATAAAATTAAAGCTTTTATTTAGTGATTGTAATAAAAATAGCCCATGACCTTGTTTTAGAATTGATTATGAACAGTTGTTATGTGCAGGGACATTTCTTGACCTAGAGGGAAGGGAAGCATATAGTATGTAGACCAATTGTAATAGAGTGTATCAGGAAATTCTGTGTTCCTGTGGCAGCAGAGAGATAGGGGCATGGAACACAATTGGGATTGAAGGAATCTTGCAAAAATTAATCCTATCTACAAGATTATTCCAGGGTTTTGATTTAGCCAGTCCACAAACACTCAAACCACACACAATATGGTCATAGTGGAACTAGGTAACTGCTTGTCCTCAGTTCAGTTTCACTGCTCATGTTAGGTTAAAGTAATTATCCAGGTTACAACTTTGAAGCTAGCAGACACAACAAGCTTTTGTGGAAGATAAAAAAAAATATTGTCTCAATACTCTGCCTGCTTAAAATTGCAGTATGTTGTGTGCTTATTATAGGGTCGATAGACTTGGCATACTGCAATCTTCTTTACAGAGAGCTGAAGAAAGGTTTGCAAGGGTTGGTTCTTGAGAGCAATCTTCATCTTCTATATCTGACAACTCCATATGATATGACTTCTAGCTGTACCCCAGATTGGATGATATACTTGAGACAGGTGAGAATTTACTAGCAAACATTTAATTGTGGCATGTATTAATCCTGCCTATTACATGTTAAGTTGTAGACAAGAGAAATCTAGGGAGTGGGATAATGATTTGACGAAAAGGTAAGCTATTTTATTTCCAGTCACAGGACAGAATTGCATTCCTGTATTGCGTAAAAACCCGAGTTCTCTTTTGCATCTGTAATATTTGACCCTGTTTGGCGGAAACACTGCCTGAAACACATCTCTTGAGTTGCCAGTACTCCAAATCCTGACTCTATCCTTGGTGCTAGCCTTGTCATCACCAACATCTGATTAGCATTAACCAAGACATTCGTGCAAACTAGCTATATGTAACCACATCATTGTAATCTTGCAAGAAAGCCACTACTAAAGTAATCAAGAGTCTTTTTTTTTTTTTTTTTTTTTTTTTTTTTTTTNTTTTTTTTTTTTTTTTGATGCTTGCTCATTTATCTGTAGTTTAGAGCAAAATCCACTAGAGAATATGTGGTCTTAATTTTCATTAGATAGCTGGAGTTAAGTATTAGTCTCAGAAATAATTGAAGTTACATTGTGGCCAGTGCTTTTCTGCAGACTACTGTGCAGCACAGTCTTCTGTGCTCTGTAAGATACACCATAATTTAACCATTCCCTTGATTTCATGTTGGTAAAATGTGGCATTCAGAGATAGACAGTTACGATACTTCCAAAAGTAGTCAAAGAATCTGTAGATCTTACTGTCTAGTGATTATAATACTAGTTTAGGGACTAAGGTTGCATAGAGATACTGAAAAACGTTGCACTCAGTAGTAGACTTGTGTTTTCCATACTGATAAGAGAATTACATATCTGAAAATTCTTTATAAAATCTTGTTTTAGTTCAACCAGTTAAGTGCAGCAGAGCAAAAAGTAATGGATATTTTGGGAGTACCTGAAAGTTTTATTACAAAAAAGGCTTCTGGTCAAGCCATCAGAAAGGTAGGCTGGAGATTTCTCATTCCTAAGATGACAGTTCAGTAATTTCATGTAATTATTCATAAATGCTACTTTTCTGCTAGTGTTTGTTATTACAGTTCTGTTTATTAAGGTTCTTTTAACCTCATTGGTTTGTTTTCTTAATGTACTTTAATGTCTTTGGGTATAATATAGAATTATTCTGGTTGGAAGAGACCTTGAAGATTGTAGAGTCTAACCCTTAACCCAGCACTGACAGGAAGGACTACAGATGAAAACAATTTCTTTGTAGCATTATTTGGAGCATCTTGAATGTGATATGTGCTCTGAATTCTAACTTGCTTTATTCCTAGAAAGTGGAGAGTGCTGTGGTAAACAGGGTCTACTTGTCCTTTGTTCTTTATACCCTCCTGAAAGAGACCAATATATGGAGCGTTTCCGAGAAATTTAACATGCCCCGAGGACACGTGCAAAATCTCCTGAATTCAGCTGCCTCGTTTGCCTCCTGTGTTCTACATTTCTGTGAGGTAGGGTGTTCAATTAATTCCAATAAGTTCTTTGGGGTTGCTGTTGCAAAATCTGGAGTTCTGTTCCCTTACATTAGAAGGGAACAGAATTGCACCTTCCCTCTGCAGAATTATTGTTCCTTTTCAGAAAAACACGCTTGATACTTTTAATAAAAGTAAGCTTTATGCACTGAGAATGTGGAAAATAGATTGTACAAGGCACTAATCATTGTCAGTGCTGTGGTGAAATAATGGGCAACTTTACATTTCTCTTGGAAATGAGGCCATCTGGTTGTGTTATCTCACTCCTGAAATAATTCATCACTTATTCTTCACAACTGCCCCAACTTTAGGGAATGTCCAGCTGAAATGGGCTGAATGCAACTCTGCAACTAGCTCAAAGAATAACTGGAAATAATAGTTCTTTCCCTGTCTAAAAGCTAAATACATTCTTGTTGCTGTAACAGAGCTCTTATCAGTCATATTCCCCTTCCCCCCAGTACAGAATTTCAGATCTGATTTGTAATGATCTTTGTCTCTACAGGAATTGGAGGAATTCTGGGTTTATAAAGCCTTGCTAGCAGAACTCACCAAGCAGTTGACATACTGTGTTAAGACAGAGCTCATCCCTCTGATGGAGGTGGCAGGGGTTCTAGAGGTTAGTCAACTTGACTTTTTGAGATTTTTCTCTTTTTCAATGTAAACTTGTGTGATGAATGTTACTGTGCATTTTTAAGTGTATCTGGAAGACCAAGCTAGTATTTCATTGAGAATTTGGCATACTGCAGATATCCAAGCCCTGGAGGCTGGGGGCGGGGGGTGTGAAGTGCTCTGAGGAAATGTGAGCTAGAGCCAATAATGTTTTTATTCTGGTTGCTACCACAGCAACAGTGAAAATGCTGTATTTGAACAATAATTTAGCCGTAGGCTCAGCTTGAAAACAGAAAACAATGGTAAGAATTCTTCAGTTCATGGGAGCAAAGAGGAATGAGTTTACATAATTAACAGATCCTCATAGAAATGTGTGAGTCCTATTGGGAACTTAGGCTTTTACAAACATTTGCAGTGCTGCATGCATTTTAAGTAAACTTACCTGGTCTCTGAATCTGACTCCCATTAAAGTAGAAAGTCTTTTTGGGCTTCAGTGAAAGGTTATAAGTAATCACTGGACCTCTTTGCAGAATGCTCTAACTTGCCTCTGCAGCCAGTTTTAGAACCACTTTGTTAGCAAACCACTGGATTTAGAGGCAGTAGAGTTTTTTATTCTGAGCAACTAAACAACGATGAAGACCTAGAGCCTAATGGTGACTTTTGCATATATCAAGTTTTCTGAGCTGGATGCAAAAGGGAGGTAGCCCCTTTTTTCGTGGTTTGCTCCATATGGGAACATTTCTGTGTAAAGGCAACGACAGCTTGATTCTGGTGAAATTGTATTTTAAAGATAACTTTTCCTTACGCACCAACGGCTGACACTTTGGCAGGTAGTCTGTCACCTTGGAACAGATATGAATTCCTTAGATTTCAGTGAAAAATTATAAAATCAATATAAATAAAAATTATAAAATCACACTNGATTATAATACTAGTTTAGGGACTAAGGTTGCATAGAGATACTGAAAAACGTTGCACTCAGTAGTAGACTTGTGTTTTCCATACTGATAAGAGAATTACATATCTGAAAATTCTTTATAAAATCTTGTTTTAGTTCAACCAGTTAAGTGCAGCAGAGCAAAAAGTAATGGATATTTTGGGAGTACCTGAAAGTTTTATTACAAAAAAGGCTTCTGGTCAAGCCATCAGAAAGGTAGGCTGGAGATTTCTCATTCCTAAGATGACAGTTCAGTAATTTCATGTAATTATTCATAAATGCTACTTTTCTGCTAGTGTTTGTTATTACAGTTCTGTTTATTAAGGTTCTTTTAACCTCATTGGTTTGTTTTCTTAATGTACTTTAATGTCTTTGGGTATAATATAGAATTATTCTGGTTGGAAGAGACCTTGAAGATTGTAGAGTCTAACCCTTAACCCAGCACTGACAGGAAGGACTACAGATGAAAACAATTTCTTTGTAGCATTATTTGGAGCATCTTGAATGTGATATGTGCTCTGAATTCTAACTTGCTTTATTCCTAGAAAGTGGAGAGTGCTGTGGTAAACAGGGTCTACTTGTCCTTTGTTCTTTATACCCTCCTGAAAGAGACCAATATATGGAGCGTTTCCGAGAAATTTAACATGCCCCGAGGACACGTGCAAAATCTCCTGAATTCAGCTGCCTCGTTTGCCTCCTGTGTTCTACATTTCTGTGAGGTAGGGTGTTCAATTAATTCCAATAAGTTCTTTGGGGTTGCTGTTGCAAAATCTGGAGTTCTGTTCCCTTACATTAGAAGGGAACAGAATTGCACCTTCCCTCTGCAGAATTATTGTTCCTTTTCAGAAAAACACGCTTGATACTTTTAATAAAAGTAAGCTTTATGCACTGAGAATGTGGAAAATAGATTGTACAAGGCACTAATCATTGTCAGTGCTGTGGTGAAATAATGGGCAACTTTACATTTCTCTTGGAAATGAGGCCATCTGGTTGTGTTATCTCACTCCTGAAATAATTCATCACTTATTCTTCACAACTGCCCCAACTTTAGGGAATGTCCAGCTGAAATGGGCTGAATGCAACTCTGCAACTAGCTCAAAGAATAACTGGAAATAATAGTTCTTTCCCTGTCTAAAAGCTAAATACATTCTTGTTGCTGTAACAGAGCTCTTATCAGTCATATTCCCCTTCCCCCCAGTACAGAATTTCAGATCTGATTTGTAATGATCTTTGTCTCTACAGGAATTGGAGGAATTCTGGGTTTATAAAGCCTTGCTAGCAGAACTCACCAAGCAGTTGACATACTGTGTTAAGACAGAGCTCATCCCTCTGATGGAGGTGGCAGGGGTTCTAGAGGTTAGTCAACTTGACTTTTTGAGATTTTTCTCTTTTTCAATGTAAACTTGTGTGATGAATGTTACTGTGCATTTTTAAGTGTATCTGGAAGACCAAGCTAGTATTTCATTGAGAATTTGGCATACTGCAGATATCCAAGCCCTGGAGGCTGGGGGCGGGGGGTGTGAAGTGCTCTGAGGAAATGTGAGCTAGAGCCAATAATGTTTTTATTCTGGTTGCTACCACAGCAACAGTGAAAATGCTGTATTTGAACAATAATTTAGCCGTAGGCTCAGCTTGAAAACAGAAAACAATGGTAAGAATTCTTCAGTTCATGGGAGCAAAGAGGAATGAGTTTACATAATTAACAGATCCTCATAGAAATGTGTGAGTCCTATTGGGAACTTAGGCTTTTACAAACATTTGCAGTGCTGCATGCATTTTAAGTAAACTTACCTGGTCTCTGAATCTGACTCCCATTAAAGTAGAAAGTCTTTTTGGGCTTCAGTGAAAGGTTATAAGTAATCACTGGACCTCTTTGCAGAATGCTCTAACTTGCCTCTGCAGCCAGTTTTAGAACCACTTTGTTAGCAAACCACTGGATTTAGAGGCAGTAGAGTTTTTTATTCTGAGCAACTAAACAACGATGAAGACCTAGAGCCTAATGGTGACTTTTGCATATATCAAGTTTTCTGAGCTGGATGCAAAAGGGAGGTAGCCCCTTTTTTCGTGGTTTGCTCCATATGGGAACATTTCTGTGTAAAGGCAACGACAGCTTGATTCTGGTGAAATTGTATTTTAAAGATAACTTTTCCTTACGCACCAACGGCTGACACTTTGGCAGGTAGTCTGTCACCTTGGAACAGATATGAATTCCTTAGATTTCAGTGAAAAATTATAAAATCAATATAAATAAAAATTATAAAATCACACTACTGTAGTGAAACAAATATTTTCTGCATGTTTACTTGCATAGCTTTGAAAAAGAAATCTAAAACCTTTTTCATGAGGCTTAAGCCATTTAAGTGAGTAGAGATTCTGTGGCTTTTATAACTTAGCCTTTTATAACTAAAGCCTTGGGCATATTATATTAGTCCACTACTACTGTAGACATGCAGTTTAAATTAAATTTTGTAATGTTGTAGCAGTATTTGTTTTGCAAAAGAAATGTTTGCTCAAAGTTAAGCCAAGCCAATACTGCCTGGCTACTTTACATAGCAACAGGATCAAACCAAGTTAAGAGCAGCAGATAAGACACAACCCCTTATACTATGATAGTGAACTTCCATACAATCTCTCCTGCATATGTGAGAGCTAGAGAAATAAAAAGACACTGTGATACTAAAGGGGTGGGGGGGGGGAAATTTACAAGCTTGAAACAGGAAATAATAGTCTTTCCTGGAATTTTGTGCAAGCTGTGTTCTGTGAAAAGAAAAAAAAAATCGGATAAAATCAGCTTTCCTTTCACTGAAACACCTCTAAAGAATGCAAGACAGTCCCATCAGTGGATGCAGAAAACATAAGAGGGTGTCGAGTCAGTGTCATCTAGGCTCAGAAAATAATGATGAATGGATTTCCTAAGAGCTCGGTAAGATTGTGTGGGGAGGTAAATCTTAGCAGTAAAGCTGTCTGCTTGGGGAGTAAAGATTCTGAGTATTCATGGTCTTAAATAAAACAAAACTGGATTGGTATGCAAAAGTGTTTGGTGAATGGTGCATAAATTGACTCTTGCTGGTAATACTTACTGCCTGTTCTAACACAATTTTGGACTTGCAGGCACGAGCCAAACAGCTTTATAATGCAGGGTATAAAACTTTAGCACACTTGGCTAATGCAAATCCAGAAACTCTGGTCAAGGCGATTGAGCACCTGTCACGACGTCAGGCCAAACAAATTGTTTCATCTGCAAAGGTAAGTCAAACAGAAGTTTAAAAAACAAACAAAACCAACAAATATCACACAAAAAAAAAGCTTCAGAACTTCAATATGACAAAAGTCAATGTTTAAATGACAAGATTCCATTTACTAGTAAAGGGATTTGTGGTTATTTCTATACAGATCTGTACTGAATATATTGAAATATTTTGAATATATAGAAATATTTTCTGGACAATATAATTTACCTAAGATAGTTAGGAGTAATGAACTGAGCCATTGCTGACCTTCATGCTCCTGAATGACAGGCAAAGTGTTCTTAAAACAATTTATTAAATACAGGAGAGTGAGAAGGTCTGCTCTTTTTCAGAGGGGAAGCAAAGGGCAAAAATGTTTGACAGCTTGTGTGATGAAATGTGAAAATTAATCAGATTCTTTCCTGAATTGTCATCCTTGGAAATGCTCTATTCCACCAATACCTCAGGGCTTACCTCACAATTCTGTTGGTAGTTGTGATTAAAAACAGAATTATCAACACAGTTTCCAGCACGAAGCCAAAATATAGCCTTGTATCAACTACTCTAAAGAAAACTGACTCTACCCCAGCCAAAACCAGCCCACGCTGTTATTTGTTCCTTTCTAATGTTTCCATCATGAAAAGGTCTTTCCCTTTTATCTGCTTCTAAGGCATACAGAAACAAGCCAAGGGAAAGGATCTGTAACCAACAATGATCTGTGCCTAAGCAGGATAGTGTTTTTATTTATCAATACAGAAAATGTTTTATTTATCAAGTGGCAGTGTTTTCTCAGTCTCCATTGATCATCTGCTGTTGCAATGGCAACTTGGCACAACTTAGAAATATTTATTCCAATATGGAAAAGATGTTTAAGAGTGTTATTGTTAACAGTTCTAGACAAAATTGTTCTGTTAAATTTTGTACATTAGGTGATGGCACAACTGAGAAAAGCAGCTGTGTACTGCAGTGATTTAAGTACTTTTTATGTGGGTATACACTATAAATAGTAAAAAAAATGTTGGTTAGCAGTACTTGTGAAAATTTTAGTCCTTTGAGGCATAGGTTACTGCCACCTTCTGAGCAGCAAGACAAGTGGATTTTTTTACAGACCAGGTGCAATTTTGGAAAGAAGCATTGATGTTTTAACTTAACTAATGCTTGTGTTTGCTTTCTAATGTTTTTATCACTGTTATTATTATAGATGCTGCTGAGTGAAAAAGCTGAAGCTTTACAAGAAGAAGTTGAAGAACTTTTAAAAGTGCCTTCAGATATCCCAGAGACCTTCTGACCAGCTGTCGTGAAGAAAAATCATGAATTGAAAAACTAGGATATTTAAATATTTTAACTTTTTTGTATAAAGCTGATGTAATAATTATTTAATGTGTTTTGTATACCTCAACTTTGTGAAAGTGGTGAGTTTGGGAAGCTTCTTAGAAAGCTGACTTTTTGTAGGTTTTGATTATGAGGTTCTTGTCCATAGGCTAGATTGGTCTTAAATCTGATGAGGCTGTTAGTTGTTGGACTGAAAGGGGTTGTGGTGAAAGAACAATGAAAAGGCTGTAATTTCACTACTCATTTTGTTGTGGAATTGGAGAAATCAGAATCATAGAATTATTGGAGTTCAAAGGGACCTTAAAGATCATCTTGTTCCAACCCCCCTGCCACATGCAGGGACACCTCACTCTAGGCTTCTTGGAGCCTCATCCAGCTTGAAACTTAAGTAGCAATTAATTAAATTGTTCATAAACCTTAATTTAGCAGAACCATGCTTCTAAAACCTGAACTGTGATCCTTCATAGTGGCTTACAAAGTTTAGGTAAGTTAAATATTTAAATGTATTCAACAATAAACTAGGTCAAGAGGGTTGAAATGGCACTTTTTAGAGGCAGATGCATATTCAGTGCTTGCAGGGGAAGCCTGTTGCTGATACTCAAGTGCCTAAGGCACAAATGGGTTGGGAAATACCAGAAGGTGTTGTCTCTAAGTTATTTGCCTCCAGGTGCAGAAGCAATATTTGCCATGACTTGAGGCTATTGAAGTCTGTCTCTTACTGCCTCAGTCTTTTAATTGAGTTCTATTTTTAACCAAACTATAAGTCATGTGAAATTCTGTTTGTATATTTGTTTTGTCTTCAAAAGACAGATGATGCTTGCTCCAGCATAAACACTGAGTTATGTATCTAAGCAGCTCACATAATGTATGTGTAGAATTGTAGTGACACCTGTTGGCCCCAAAGAGGTGCTCTGAAGGTTTATTGGTGCTTGATGGTGTTTTTCCAAAGTTTGAAACAGTCTTGCAAGGAATTGTAGGGAGAAAAAAAAGAGTAAGTTGCTGTAAAATTATTTACTTGGTACTGAGTTAATTGCAATAATGGATGTTGCAGAAAAAAAAATCCACTAATTGCTACACAGTAACTACTGAAGTAGATAATTTGAGTTGGAAGGGACCTTAATCATCTTGTTCCAACCCTCCCTAACCTCTTAACTATTGAAGTAGTTAATGAGTCATTAACCTCTGTCACACTTTCTGTGATATTCATATGCTAATTTTAAAAACTAGCTTTATTTTTTAATTGTGGAGGGGGAACAGCAGGGAAAAAAATACTTTTGGCAGCTGCTTGATGTTGGGTCACTAACTGCTCATCCTCACCACAACAACCAGTGTGGCTGCAAGGTCAGGTTTTGATGAGATTCATGTTGAGGAATGAAGTCAAATATCCCCTACAAATGTTGGAGCCCCTTTGAAACTGAGCAACAAAAGCCCATTTGAAACAAGCAGGTGGTTTCACTTCTGTGTGAAGCTGGACTGGGAAGAAAATTAGGTCTGTGTTTGTTGTCTCTGCCACTCTGTACAGGCTGTGCTTTGCCAGATGTGTAATTGTGACTCCCCAAGGCTTTCTTTGTGGCCTTTGATAACAACACAGATTAAATGAATGAAACCACATCAATTTGCACTGAAACTCTGCTCCGTATAGCTTTTTTTTAATTGGTTTGGGTTTTTATTCCTGATATCCAACTTGCTAACCAAGGTACTACACATCTTTAATATTGGCTTGTTTGTTTGGTTTTTTTTCTTTCTTTACTATGTATTAGTGATTGATTAAATGCTTTTCACAAAAGGTTTTGTTACCTGAGCTTTTCCCCTGGATGGAGATGAGAGAGGGGGAGAAAAAAGAATCCAACAGGTGCTGGTCATGTTATTGAGCTGTTGGATGATGCTGAGATGCTTCTGTGTCAAGTCCAGTGCTGGGCTTACAGAATGCAACATAACATGCAGGTGTCAACTGGTGTACACTGGTTTGAGTGTCTGTTAGGGTGGTTCTGCTGTGGGAAAGCTTGTGCTAAGGGTGGTTCTGGGGTGGTTTTCAAGGCAAAGATTTCTTGTTTGCTTCAACAGTATGTTTATATCCTAAAGCCTGTGTCAAAGGATAAGAAGAAACAATGATTAGCTTATCTATGTGAAATAATGATAAACACTTCAAAGACAAGGTGGAGCATAAAAATATGCCCTAGAGTATGTTCCTTCCAATTTCTTCATAACAGATCAGAGCTGTGGTGTGTACAAGTCTCTTCAAGTTGCTGTTCTGGCCAAAAATCTCAGCTTTAGGTTATTTATTGATCTTAATACCTATGTACTCCACTGTCCAACTTGCAACACAGACTAGTTCTTTCATGTGAGTGCTTTCCCTCGAGTCCATAATTCTGTATTTTCAGGAATCCCCTGAACAGTCTCTGTGGAAGGACCAGTAAGAGTGTTGGGCTTAGGTGAACGTTTAGCTGTTCGTTTTCATTGTGTGAAAGGGACCTATTGTGTTCTTGGGTTCTGGAAAGCTGCTTCCATGTGAGCTAGTCCTGCCTGGGTAGCTCTCGCTTTGTCCTTTTTTTAAAGCTTCATTTAATCTCTTTCAGTATGTTGGTCCAGCACTGAGTATCTGTGGTAAAGAGAGCCAAATATTTTCACTTAAAGCTCTGTTTTGATGCAAAGGGAGGCAGAGTGGTTTTGTGATGCTCTGGTGTGTACCAGAGCTCAGCAGCTCCTGTAGTAGCAGAATTGGTCAGCTGCAGACTCAGTGGAAACAGTCTTTTAGCAATGTGTATAAAGCTGTGTTTACCTGGGAGACAACTACTATAAATTAATCCCTAAGTGCCACTTCTATCTCTGAATATGGACTAGATGAGCTTCTAGGTCCCTTCCAACCCCTAACATTCTTTGATTCTGTGAATAAGCAGAGCATGTGCTACCTCTGAGTCTTCCAACCAGCTGGGTTCAGACCTACAATGAGCTGGGAGATGTGCTGGGTCAGGACAAGGTCTGGCTGGGGGTCTGGGGGCAGGAAGTGTGGATAGCTTACAAAAACACCTTAAGCTGTTAAAGTTGTGGCTTTAATTTCCAGACTTTATTGGCATCGTCTTAATTTCATCTTCTTGAAGCTTCTTATACAGAAACATAGATGAAGTGCTACTCTGACCAGGCTCAAATCTGTTCATCTGCCTAAACACTGCTATGATGCAAAAATCGATTGCCTTTTGTGTGGTAACTCTTCCCTTCTTTAAAGTCCCTTTAAAATGCACAGGTAAAACACTGAGATACAAATGTGTATGTCTGATAAAAATATAATTGATAGATAGGGTCTTGTTTCTTGCCCAGGAGCAGTAGTGGGATTGCTGTTAGCTGTAGCATGGTGTTGCTGCTGTTTGGACAGTAGAAATTGCTGTAAAGTTTGTGGGGGTTTTTTTTAAGCTCTTCCTAGTTGTAAAAACCTAATGGGCACCTTATGTCTGCTAATATCATTGCTGGTGTGGGAGAAGCAGAACTGCCTGATAGACCAAAGCGTTCTTACACTTTCCCCTTGTAGCTCACGGGGCCTCACTCAAATTCTACCCTCTTCCATGAGTCCAAATACCCCTCTATTGATCTCCCCTACTCTGCAGTATTTAAAAATCTGTATACTGTAAAAAATACTGGGAAAAAAAAAACAAAAAACACAAAAAACCAAACAAAAAAAAACCCCAAACCAAACAAACAAAACCTAGGTACCCACCTCTGCACACAGCATTTGAAATAATCCAAAGCAGAGCATTTGAAATACAGTCCTCGTGCCTCTGCTGTGAGAAATACTGTGTGTGTGTTTGTGTATGTTTGTGTGTTTGTTGGGGGGCTGGGGGGAGGGGATGGAATTAATATGCAGACTGCAGTTTACCTGATGGCTGTTAATATTTGTACCTGTAGTAATTACCTTAACCCATTTCCTGCTGAGCTGCATTCTTAAATCCTTGGTTCACTGGTGGAGCTGGCTAACTGCTGTGGTGCTCTGGTCATCTGCTGAGAAAGGAATAATTCATCTGGCAGGTAGTCACCCCAGACCTTCCTGTGATGGGTGTAGGTGTATGGTGGTATACCCCCAGAATGGGAAGTGTTACACTGACTAAGCCATTGAGACAGTTGGGAGTGTTACTGCCATTTCCTCTCTGGCAGAGCTGGGGATGTGTTTATCAAAAACAGTTTAATTTGGTCTCGTTCTTCTCATTCCAAGGGGTGAGTTACTTCATAGAACAAAAAGGCAGGGCAAGCAGGAACAGGAAGGGCCAGGCAGGCGAGCACTTGAGCCACACTGACTAATGCCCCAGCCTCAGTGAGCGTGGGAAATACTGCACTCAACTAAAGCAACAGGGATTGGACAATTTGCAGGGTGTCCCAATGGACAACCCTTTTAAAAAAACTTGGTGAGCAATATAGATCTTTTAAGAGGAACTGATGCAGATGGGCAATGTGACATTAAGTATAGTTGTTTAAAACCAAACACACAAAAAACAACCAACCCAAATTGTTTTAAAAAATCCAACCAAACAAAACAACCTTGTGCAAATATTTCAGTAGTGTGAATATTAAGCAGTACACACCCCATGGTTGTTTCCTGACTGGGCTCACTGGTGAGGCTCTTGCCAAAGGAGGAAGAGTTCCAGCACAGGCTGGACTCTGCAGGGAGCACCCAGAGCAGCATTCTTCAATCTTTCTTGCACCAGCAATTCCAAGTTGAGGTGTCTGGAATTATGAAATACCCTTGTTGCAGCCCAGGGATGGTGGGTTTCAGCCTGAAGCGGCAGGTTTGCCCATGAGCACTTACCACAGGCTTTCTGGGACTCTGTTTCCCCCTGTGTCTGGGATGTCAGGCCCACCTCCCCCCTTGAGTAACAACATTCAGCATGTTCAGGGAAAGGGTTTAGACTGGACAGTGGAAAAAAATATTCCCTATCAGGTGTTGGAACAGGCTGCCCAGGGAGAGGGTTGAGTCACTGTCCCTGGAGATGTTTAAAAGCTGTCTAGATGTGGTGCTGGGGGATATGGTTGATGGCTTTCCAGAGTAGGGTTAATGGTTGGATTTGACACTCTTAAAGATATTTTCCAACCTAAGTGATCCTATGTTGTGATTTTCCAGCCTACTGGCTTTGCACACAGCTGCCTAGAGAAGGTGGCGAGCTGTAGAAGTTGGCTGCCAGTGTCAGGCACTGTCTGAGTAGGCAAGGAACCAGCTTGAAACACGGGTTCATTTTGAAACGACTCATGCTGTTGCGAGAATAACCCCGGGGTTTCGGGTGTCTTTGCACTGGTTTGAGGTTCCGCCGTGGGATGTCACCGAGGGGTGAAGCTCCAAGAGCAGTGCTGCGCTTCAAGGACCGTACTGCAGTGCCAAGCCCGTTTCAGAGGGCAAGGAAGATCTTGGTCCTGTCTGCTCACGCCACCCTTCGTCCCTCCCGCCTCAGAGCAGAGGGTTGAACCCCCGCCGGCGTCGGGCCCGCCCTCCACGGGGGTGGTGCCGGCGGCGGAGCGGCGGGTCGGGAGCGGAGGATGCTGTCGCTGCTGCTGCTGCCCCTGCTGCCGCTGCTGCCGGTGCCGCTGCTGGCGGAGGGGCGGCGGGCGGTGGTGCTGCGGTTGGGGCTGCAGGGCAGTCCCCGCGGAGAGGTGAACCCGGCTTTCCTCTCCCTTACCCTGGACGCCAGCCTGGCCCGGGATCCGCGCTATGTCGCTTTGCTCAGGTGGGCGGCTTCCCTCCCCCTTTTGGTTACGGGGAAGAGGGCTCCCCAGGGATGGGGGGAGGCAGTAGAGGGGTCCCCTGGAGCCGGGGTTGAGGGGGGAGACGTCCCCGCCTGTCAGAGAGCGAGAGGTGCCCGAGAATCCCAGCGTAGATCTACAAGAGGCGCTGCGGTGGGACAGGGCAGCGAGCAAGCTGCGGGTAACGAGGAGAGCTCATCCCCGGGGCCATGGGAGGCTGCTCCAGGCTTTAGTTTTATCCTCCCGTGGCAGGAAAGGGATGGGGGGGCTGGTGCTGGAGGCTGCTAGCCCTTCTCCTCCGAGACATAAAAAATCAACGGAGTCCTTAGGCAGCTTTTCAGACGTTTGCCAGGGCGCTTTCAACATTAAGACAAATAAATGCTGAAGGTCTGTGGCTATCACAGCTTATCTGAGAGATCCTAAAAATGAGGCCTTTTTTTGCCACCTTGCGTGATGCTGAAAATATGGACTGCCAAATAATAGTGTTCCCTGCCTGGTTTTCTTCGCTCTGATCTTTTTTGCTTTCTCTGCTTTGTGCTTTTTATTTTTTTATTTTTTCTTTCCCTCCACTCTGTTACTTTTGATTCTCCCTTTTCTGGAACCTATCTTAATTCTTTCATCTGTCTGATCCCCATTTTCAGCCCTGAAGTATATCTTCAGTCCTGATTTCCTTCCCACTGCTATCATCTTTTCCTCCTTTCCAAGGTAACACCAGGTTTTCTTGAAACTGCTCAGATCTTCAACCTCCAGCCCTAGCCACACACCTTGCTGTACAGTCTGGGGCCATCACCAGGAGGGGAAGTACTTGGTGGCCTCTTAATCTGTTCTGTGTCACCACCGAGCAGATAGTGCTTGTGGGTCTGGCATCCTCTGGTGCCTGTTGCAGAGCTTATGTCACTTGCTTCATTGAAGTTCACTTGTCCTAGAGGCAACTCTTTATCTGAGTACAAAAAGCAATTGCTTGGGCTGTCACCCATGGAAACTAGGACTGATGGTATAAAGTCAGGTTTGTGTCCACCCTCTCATGGGACTGGGATGTTAGCTTTTGATAAATGAAACCAAAAAGAAATAGAGGATAGAATGATTCTTCTTAAGACATAAAAATACCTGCTTTTGAAGTATTGCTTTACTTTGTCCCCAGTATTTGGCTCTCTGTCTGGTTTCCCTGGGGCCCGTCATCCCCCCCTCCCCCCCTTGCTGCCTTGTTGATGGTCTCCTGACCCTGTCACCTGGCAGCATCTCTAGTGCAGGGGTCACCTCCTGCAGCACACCCCTCTAACCTATAGCCTCTATACCAAAGCTGTAGTTTGCACAAATAGTGTTTCTTCTGTTTCTTTATGTTTATTCCTCAGCAATCCCAAACTGCGTGCCCTTGCCACAGCCCTGTCCCCAGGCTTCCTGAGATTCGGTGGCACTGAGACGGATTTTCTCATCTTTGATCCCACCAAAGATTCAACTTGGGAAGAAAAACTTCTCTGGGAACTTCAGGCCCAGCAAGGTAAAAGGGGCATCAATGGGCTAGATTTGAAATCACCCTGGGCTTAGGAGGTGGTTTTGATGCAAGCTGGAGATGCCACAAGGGCATGAAGTCAGCACTGGGGGTTCTTCTATAGGGTTAGCATTGCACTCCTCCATGGAGGGGAGATCTGTGAATTCAGCATGGTCTGTGGTAGGAGCTGTGCCAGCTGTGGGAAAGTGAGGAAGAGCACTGGGGACCTTATGTCCACCCTGGCATCTGCTGGGACTCTCCCTTTACTGCCCTATGCTGCCTGCAGGATACTTGGAAGCTGCCCCACTGTCTGGGAGGCAGTGCAGGTCAGCTCAAAAGCTGTGGTTTCATTATGAAAATTAAGTAACAGATGGAAGAAACAATCTGATGAAACAGAGCTTTGGTTTTCTGTCTTGGTCAAAGCCAGAGCTAGGCTGGGGGTGCAGCCTTGCCCTCCTGTTGCTTCAGCAGAGCAAGTGCAAACTCCCTGGACCACTGCCAAGTGCTCAAACCTGATCCTGGTCTGTGAGGTTTCCTGCTGCATGAAAGTCCATTTCCTCTTTCAACTTAGCAAAAGCAATTAAGCTCTTCTAGAGACCTTTCAGGTGGAAAAAAAGCTCAGCCTGTTCCCATGGTACATAGCACAGCAGCGTGATTGTACCTCACCGTACAACTGGTGACGGTTGGGTTTGAAATCCAATGGTACTTCCCTCCCTCTTACACCCCAGTGCCGCTTTCCTGAGTGGCCACTTCTCTGGTCAACTGTGACTCTCTGGTTGTAGCTTGTTCCTGGTGTGCATGCTGAGAAAAACCACAAGCTTTGAAGAACAAGTGTCTTATGACTCCTGTTGACGTTGTCACTGGAGCCACATGGAGCGATCAGCACTTTCCCTGCCTGAGCTGGGCAGCACAGGAAGCATTGCCCCATATCTGCTCACAACAAGGCTGGCCAACAGCCCTGACCCCAGCTCTGCATGCTGGGATGGCTTATCTGCTCCTAGGACACCACAGCCTGTCCCAGGGCAGCTCACTGGAATGAGGGTTTCCGGCTGATGCTCCAGCCAAAATCCTTTGTTGGGGTGTGACTGCCATGTTATCAGCCTCCAGAAGCACAGCTCAATTGTTCCCACCCCTCTCCCATCTGGAGAAGGAATAGTGTGACCAGCAGGACCAAGAAAGTGACTGTGCCTCTGTACTGGGCACTGGTGTGGCCACAGCTTGAGCACTGGGGTCAGTTTTGAGCACTGCAAGATAAAAAGACGTTGAGGTGCTGGAGAGAATCCAGAGAAGGGCAATGGAGCTAGTGAGGGATCTGGAGAAAATGTCTTATGAGAAGCAGCTGAGGATGCTGGGGCTGTTTAGTCTGGAGAGGACACTGAGGGGAGACCTGAAGGGTGGCTGTAGTGAGGTGGTTGTTGGTCTCTTCTCTCAGGTAATTGGTGATAGGACAAGAGGAAATGGGCTGAAGTTGCCCATTTTGAAGGGGAAGTTTAGGATGGACATGAGGAAAAATTTCTTTGAGAGAGTGGTGAGGCCTTGGAAGAGGCTGCTTATGGAGAGGGTAGAGTCTGTCCCTGGAGGAGTTCAGAAAACATCCAGTGATGATACTTCAAGATATGGTTTAGTGGTCCTGATTATATTTGGTAGACTATTGGATTTTATGATCTTATAGGTTGCTTACAACCTTAATGATTCTGTGATTCAAACAGTTGTGCTTCTTCCTGAGGGATTCAGCCCTTCGTACGCCAGTCCCCAGATGATTACTTAATTGCTGCCATCCTTCTCCTACCTTACAGAGGCTTGTGGCTCAAGGTCTGCATTTGCTGTTGTTGAGAAGCTATTGCTGGCCCAGTGGCCCAGCCAGGAGAAGCTGATCCTTGCAGAACATGACCGGAAAAATCACAAAAACACCACCATTACAAGTAAGGTCTTCAATGGACTTTTTCTACTAGAATTTATAACCAGGGGACTGAAAACCTCTGCCCTGTGCTAGAAGGTTCATAGGTTAGGAGCTGAAACCACTGCAAAAGAATTATTTTTTTTTTTTTTTAAGTGAGTGAAAAGTTTCCAAGATAGCTTTTTCTACTTTCTGACACATTGTATATAATGATATTCAGGTGCTGCAGGAGTTGGGAGGTTCTTGTCACCTTTCAGTGTGGTGTGTAGGCCATCTGGGTTCTTCTGTCTGATTGGAGAGCTTCACCCATCTACAGCATTAAATAGAGGCAGCGAAGAGGGTGGATTTGCCAGAGCTCAACCAGCACAGCGTAGCCTTGAGATACCCCCCCCTCCTTTTTCTCCTCCATGCAGGAAATACTCTGGATATTCTCTACAGCTTTGCAAACTGCTCAGGGTTTCATCTGATCTTCGGGCTCAACGCCTTGCTGCGGAAAGGTGGCTCACGGTGGGACAGCTCAAACGCTCAGGCGCTGCTGGGCTACTGCGCCTCACAGGGGTACA
Source organism: Ceyx cyanopectus (assembly GCA_013401355.1). Lineage (NCBI taxonomy): Eukaryota > Metazoa > Chordata > Aves > Coraciiformes > Alcedinidae > Ceyx > Ceyx cyanopectus. Next base: position 27,051 of record VYZU01010166.1, read on the forward strand.
ACATCTCCTGGGAGCTTGGGAATGGTAAGTGTGAAGTCTGCCTGTGATCATCTTCAAAGGTACCACCACAGAGTACGGGCTGCTGATTTTGGATGTTGTGGGTGATAGCCCATGAAGGCAAGGTTGTGTTTTCTTGGGAAACACAAAGGTTTTAACTTGCAAGGAGGGATTTCACAGAATATCCAATGAATGAGCAAACTGAGATGAGTTTGCCGCTGCTACCAAGGTTCCAAGATGAAGTGAATTATGTCACCTATGGGGAGTGGTTGGGACAGAGTGTCGGAGAGCGGCACTATGAGTTGCCCAAGCTTTTGGTTTCACGCTGGTTACCTTCTCATTCCTCGTTTGTCCCATGTGAAGCCACAGGGGGGTGGCATTCCCCATAAGGAACAAGCTGCCCTAATTTGTGCCCAAAACTGGAGTGAGGTGCTGATGTGGTCATGTTTTCCCCAGAGCCCAATAGCTTCAGGAAGAAATCTGGCATCTACGTTGATGGCTTCCAACTGGGGCAAGACTTTATTCACTTACGCCAACTTCTGAGCAACTACACCCTCTACCAGCACGCAAAGCTCTATGGTCCTGACATTGGGCAGCCCCAGAAGCACACACAGAAGCTGCTAAGGAGGTAGGGGGTGGGTAAGGGTAGGCTCCCAGCAGCAACTCCTGGGGTGGGTGGGTGTCAACAGCAGTGCCTCATCTGCACCAGCATCTCTACTATGTCCTTTCAGGTGGTTGTAGAGAGTGAGCAGGTCTCCTCTCAGCCTCCTCTTCCTCAAACTAAACAGTTCCAGTTCCCACAGTTGCTATTCATCAGATTTATTCTTCAGGCCCTTCCCCAGCTCCATTGCCTCCTCTGCACTTGCTCCAGAACCTAAATATCTCTTGTTGAGGTACCTAAAACTGGACACAATACTTGAGGTGTGGCCTCACCAGTGCTGAGTACAGGGGGACAGTCACCTCCCTGCTTCTGCTGCTCAGACTATTTCTCCTCTTCACTGCATCCCTTCTACCTTGCAGCTTCCTGAAATCGGGAGGGAAGGTGATTGACTCCATCACGTGGCACCAGTAAGTACCCCTTGGGTGTTATCGCCCCTCTCCATGTTCACCATTCTCTTGGTGAAGCTGCCGCTTCTCGCATCTGGCCGGAAGGGGGTCAAATGCCTCTTTCAAGAAGTTCTCTGCAAACTCAGAATAAGAGGTGAATTGAGGGAGTTGTGTTACCAGGTGTGCAGAAGGTCTCCCAAGAGCTTGGTGCAGAGACCCCAAAATAGCAGCTGGGGGTGTGGTTGGTGATGGAAGCAGGTCATGTACCCAAGCCATGTGACATCCACAAGGCGATGGCTTTATCTACGCCAAGAAAAACAGAAGTGGGATGCAGGGAGAAAGATGATGTGGCAGCTTTATTTCTCAGAAGTCAGTTAGATAGACCTTGGCTTTCCTCAAGACAAGGAGAGTTTCTGCAGTGCTTGAGCCTCTTTGTACATGCCGCATTTCAATGCATACCGAAGTAGCAGTCCTAGTTCTCTCAAAGCTCTGAGTTGCCAACCCTTGCAAATAAAATGCAGTTCTTCCCCATGGGAAGCATGGGGTGTGGTAAAAAGGGGGAAAGTAGTGAAAATTAAAGTAGCTCAGACTTACTCAGCAGAAATGCTTCTGCTCAACTTCTGCAGGAGGAGAAGGGTTTTAACATCGGGTTTTAAACAACCCATTGGTGTTTGGACTTGGAGATGGAGTCAGTACTCCAGGCATTGATGTTGTCCTTGGTGTTAGGCTGAATCTGCTTGAGCAAAAGCTTCATTCTCTTACAGCAAATTCAGGCAGTCACCAATAACCTTGCTGGCAAAGGCACACAATTCCTGATAAAAAAATGCACTAGAAACTGATGCATTACATGCTGCCTTTTTTTGTTTTTCCTCTATTTGTCTGTTTGATATAAACAAAGCCCTGCAGGTCTGGCTGACCCATACCTATTGAGAAATGGTATCCACTTCTTCTGCTCCCTTACGTTTGGTCTCCAGACCATTTTGGCCTGCGTGTGGGTAACTCTTCCTTGGATCCCACCTGTGGTGCAAACGGCACCAGCATGGTCACAGCCCTTCTCTTTCTTGGTATTTAGAGGTGCAGTTTTAAGGTGCTCAAGTGGGCAGGGGTGGTAAGTTGGCCCCCCGAGGTACCTGCCACAAAATTCTGCATTTTGGAAAATGATTTCCAGGTGAAAATAGGTTTTCTTGCTAGACCTGATTCAGCACAGTGACATTCAGCAGGAGGGTAACAGCGTGAAAAGATGTACAAGCTTCTATTAGAGATAGATAGATAGATAGATAGATAGATAGATAGATAGATAGATAGATAGATAGATAGATATGTATGACATATCTATGTATTTTGAGTTGCTTGCAAGGCATAAAATGTCCCTTCCCTTTCCTTGGCCATTCTCACCCCATGGTTGCCTTTGCTTTAAATGGGCATGCATAATTTTCTTTCCTAATTTAGGGTTATCAGGTTGTTTGCTTCCTCTTGTTAGATGGAAGACTTCCGCTGCTCCTGGTAGGATTAAGTGACAGTGTGATGAAATGCTAAAAAAAAACCCAAACAACAAAACCCCAAAAAACAACCAAGAACCCACAGTGATCCCAATTTTCTGATCTTTAATTGATCTGGATAGAAGCTGGGATCTGGTATTTTTAATATGTTCTAATTTGATATAGTAAACCAAGAAATCAGACTTGTCAGACTCCTGACAAGAGATTTATTCAGCAATGTTTTTCCTTGTTCTAAATGAGTAGATGCAAAAAAAACCCCAACAAAACAAACAAAAATAACAAACACAAAAACAAAAAAGAAACCACAAACTAACCCAAACCTTATTGCTTCTTTCGATCACAATTTCTGCCCTGTCCTGTCTCCATAAGGTAATTACACTTGATACTCAAATACAGACAACATACATACATGTATGAAACAAAAACAAACAAACAAGAAAAAACAACAAAAACCCCAACAAAACAAATAAAAAAATAACTGGACAGAAAAATAGATTCATTAAGTTTGGAAACAACCTTCAAGATCAAGTCCAACTGTCTACTAAATATTATCAGGACCACTGAACCATGTCCCGAAGTGACACATTGGACATTTGCTGAACCTCTCCAGAGATGGTCACTCTACCTGCTCACTCACCACTCTCTCAAAAGAAATTTTTCCTGATCTTCAATCTAAACCTCCCCTGAAGCAACTTCAGCCCATTTCCTCTTGTCCTATCACCAGTTATCTTGGAGAAGAGAGACCAACACCCACCTCTCTACAACCACCCTTCAGGTGGTTGTAGAGGGCAAATAGGGTTGTGGTGAATGTATCAAGCAACTGAGGACTTTTGGTGGTGTTTCCTACCAGTGGGGATATATTTCCTTAATTTTGTCTGGTTTTGTCTTTGGTTGTTTTTTTGTCCTGTTTCTAGTTACTATGTGAACGGCCGAAGTGCAAAGAGGAAGGATTTCCTGAGCCCTAAAGTGCTGGATACCTTTGCCACAGCTGTACGCGAAGTCCTGGAGGTGCCTTGATCCTGTTCCATAATTCCTACGGTCATTTCCCAGGGGGTTAGCAGAGAATATGAGCTAAAGAACAATTTCTCACCATCCAGAAAAAGGGATCCTTGAAGCTTGGATGCTGCTCTCATTGTAATTAACAAAACCTGACAAGATTAACAATATTACTGATAAGAGCTCCACTGAAACAAGCATGATTCCAGAGACACCACAGACCTACACCTTTCTCATTTATCGGTGTAGTTGTTACACATGGGTGTAATTTATGGTCCTATGACTCCTCCATTTTATTTGTATTTTGATGTCTCAACAGAAAGAGTATACTGCAACTTGGCACAGGAAGACTTACAGGATGTTTGCCTTGCTCTACGGGCAAAGAAATGTTTGGTTTGGAGGGAGGGAAAGTCCATCTGTTTCTACTCCTTGTGATCAAAATCCCCATGCCATCCCACATCAGTTGGCATTATCCCTTAAACACAAACATCGTACGTGGGCTTGCAGCTAAAGTGCAAAATTTTTCTTGCCCATTATTGCAGTAGCCAAAAAAACTCCTTAACTGATGTCTTTTTCTCTTCCCTACACCACATCGGCCAGATTGTTGATGGGACTGTGCCTGACAAGAAGGTCTGGCTAGGAGAGACCAGCTCTGCCTATGGAGGGGGAGCTCCCAGGCTGTCCAACACTTATATTGCTGGCTTTATGTGAGTACCATGTTAAAGGTGGGGGGCAATTACACCTTCTACTAGCTAGAAGGGCTTGGGTATGTGCCCTGTGAGAGGAACATCTCCTTCAGGCTTCCCAGGGAGTGCATGCGGGTCTGGATTGAGGATCATAACCCTCCCACCACTTGTGAGTGCTTCCTCATGGCCTGAGGTTCAATGTAGTGCCAGGTTCTTGTGGGAAAAGGAGGATGAGAAGTATATTCCTGCCCTTGAATTTGCAATATTGACTTCATCCCTCATGAAAGTCATGAGATGACTGTCCTTGTCCGATGTCATCTTTTGACCACTGTGAAATAACAAACCACAGGGAAATTTAGTAATGAAAACCATTTTCTCCAAAGACTCCAGTGTATTGAAATAAAATAATTCTGCTTTTTCTTAGGAATTGATCAAGTTGTAGGTTCAGGGAGATAAAATTTCAGGCTGACTGGAGAGGGACAATGTTCTATAGCTGAGGTCACCAATTTCATCCACATGCTGTTTGAGTTGTTTTTGTTTGTTTGTTTGTTTTCCTGGCAGGTGGTTGGACAAACTCGGTCTTTCAGCCAGGCAGGGGATTGATGTGGTGATGAGACAGGTTTTCTTTGGGGCAGGGACCTATCACCTAGTGGATGCCAACTTCGAGCCATTGCCGGTAGGTGTTGAACCCTGCTAAGGCCGCTTGAGCGCTGCAGGTGTGTTAATAGATTCTGTAGGATAGTGACACTTCCCACAGCTGAAGTTAGCTTGTTCTTCACTGGGGGTGCATGTGTGGTAGGAAGGGAAGGTAAGTAGATAGGGAGGTAGATAGACATTTAGTGCAATGGCAGGGAAGCATTTAGTCTTAAACACAGCAGAGACTTATTTCTGAGACACAATGCTCTGGATTGTATGTAGACAAACATGGCTTCTCTGGACAGACTGTTTTGGTTGGAGCATTCCTCAGCTGAGCAGTGAGCAGCTTTTAATCAGAAGTGCTGCAAGGTATTATAATAAATCACATTGCAAGTGAAAACCAAACCAATGTGAACTCAGGACTCAAGCTTTTCTTAGTTTGTGAGCATATTTAGCCTTCAGGAGTGGCTGAAGGATGATTAAATGAAAGCACACATTTAGTATATCTATATTTATTAGGAAATAACATTCTGCTGTGATAAAAAGTTTACACATTGTCCTTGAGTGTACAGTGTTTCTTTGTGTTAGTTGTGCTCACCCTGGAGTGAGAGGGCAACATCTTTCTTTTTAGCTTTCCTCTCATTTTTCTGCTTCTATGCTGTGATTTTTTACAAGCTCAGAGACCACCTAAGAAGAAAACTCAGCATATGTGGCTCTTCTGTCCTACCTGCTCAGCCAGTCCCTGTGCCAGGGGCTGCAGCGTCAGGCTTGTTGCCTTGGGCATTTTATCCTGTCATTTAAACCCAATGTTAATTTGTGCTGAAAGGAACATGCCTTGCTCCTTACCCACAGGCAGTGGTAATCAAGCTTTAGAGGCAGGGCAATCCAAGCATCCATCATTTTTTTTTCTCTTTAGCTGTGCTTATTCATGGTCATGTAAATAGATAGGGTGGAAAAAAATGACTCCAGCAAAACAATGTAGGGAAAAGTAAATAAATAAATTGCCAGCAAAATTAATGTAACATGAAGCACTCTGTGGAGCTCCTGACATGTACACAAATGTTTTTGTGCTTCCCAGGACTACTGGCTTTCACTGCTCTATAAGAAGTTGGTGGGTACCAAGGTGCTGCAGGTCAGCCTGGCAGGAGCTGATGAGAAGAAACTCCGTGTCTACCTCCACTGCACAAACACCCTCCAGTAAGCCTCCAAAAAGGGTGAAATACCCAAGAATCTGAGCTCCATGGCCACCCCCAGGCCACCAAAAGCAATGTGGACAGATGGTATTTCTGCAAAACCTCTTTCTCTTCTGATCTACACCATCATCTCCTCTTGCCTCGCAGCCCGAAGTACAGAGAAGGGGACGTGACACTGTTTGCCTTAAACCTCTACAATGTTACCCAACATTTGCAGCTACCAAGTGAGTTACTGAGCAAGCATGTGGATCAGTATCTCCTGCTGCCTCATGGCAAGGCGAATATACTTTCCAGGTAAGGGTGGAATTCCTCCTGTCTCTTTAGGAAGAATTGTGAGCAGAGTTAGACAGCTTCTAAAACCTCACCTCATTCACTTTGCAAGAAGGGTGGGGGAACGAAGTCACTGGTCAGTCATTCAGGGGGAATTATTTTTCATAAAGATTTGGCTACTGTCCAATCCAGTCACCTAAAATCAGGCTGCTGAAAGTTTGCGAGAATACAAGGATATTTGTTTGATGTGAACTGGGGAGCTTTTCCCGAGCAGGCTTCAGGGCTAAGGGCCTTTTTCTTTTGCCCAAGTATATTGATTGCCTGAGTGCTGGTTCCTGATTTACAGTGATGCGATTGGGCTTTGCCCAATTTCTTTCATTGTACTGCTCATGCAGCAGCCTGGGAAGGAGCGTAGGAGATATCTTCATATCTGCAGGAGGAAAAACAATTGAGTTCTCCTTTTCAAAGCCTGTTTTGCTGTTTACCTCACTAGAAGAGTTCTGGTATGAGCCTAAAGGAGCCCTTGCAGAGGTGAGAGGAGCAGTTGCTCTATCTGTGCTCACCCATAAAAACCTTGAGGGAAATTTAGTTTGGCTTTGGGCCAAGTTTATCTTTCAGCTCAGGTCCAGAGTGGTCTGTGCATGATGGCAAATGGAGGACAGCTGCTCAAATGGTCTCCCTGTCCCTTTACAGGTCCATTGAGTTGAACGGTCATGTGCTACAGATGGTGGATGACAAAACTGTGCCAGAGCTCATGGAAAAACCCCTTGGTCCCGGCAGTGTACTCGGCCTTCCAGCATTCTCTTACGGCTTTTATGTGATCAAAAATGCCAAAGCTCTTGCTTGCATTTAAATTATTAACAAGCACATGCAGGATAACTGTAAAGCACTTGGCTAGGAGGGAATTTTAATGCTTGAAATTTGCGGTTCTACCATGGGATTTAATTCTGGAAAGGGATGCAAATGTGTTATGTAAAATCAGAGAATCATACAGTGGTTTGGGTTGAAAGGGACCAAAAGAAGGCACCATAAAGATCACCTAATTGCAACCAGGGAAGTCCCATCTGACTGGGAAGGGTAGCCAATGTGACACTTGTCTACAGGAAGGACCAGGAGGATCTGAGTAACTACAGCCCTGTCAGTCTGATCTCAATGACAGGAAAGATTATGGAGGTTATGAAGTTCAACAAGACCAAGTGCTGGGTCCTACACTTGGGTCACAACAACCCCAAAGCAATGCCACAGGTTTGGGTAGGAGTGGCTGGAAATTGTGTGGCAGAAAACGATTTGTCATTCTGGTGGACACCCAGTTGAAGATAAGCCAGTAGTGTGTCCAGGTGGCCAAGGAGCCAATGGTATCCTGGCCTGGATCAGAAACAGTGTGGCCAGCAGCACCAGGGAAGTGATGGTGCCCCTGTACTGGGCACTGGGGTCACTTTTTGGCACCACAGAATAAAAAAGACGCTTTGGTGCTGGAGCAAGTCCAGAGAAGGGAAACAAAACTGGTGAGGAGTCTGAAGAAAATGACTGATGAGGAACAACTGTGGGAGCTGGGATTGTTCATCCTGGAGGAGGCTGAGGGGAGACCTTATTGCCCTCTACAGCCACCTAAAGTGAGGCTGAAGTGAGGTGGAGGTTGGTCTCTTCCCTCAGATAACAAGTGACAGGACAAGAACAGGAGTCAAGTTTCTCCAGGGGATGTTTAGGTTTGAAATTAGGAAAAAAAATATTAACAGAAAGGGTTGTGAAACCCTGGAACAGGCTGCCCAGGGAAATGGTTGACTCACGAAACCTGGTGATATGTAAAAGACATATAGATGTGGTGTTTAGGGATATAATCTAGTGGTGACCTGGCAGTGCTTAATGGTTGGACTTGATGATCTTAAAGGTCTCTTCCAACCAGAATGATTCTATGATTCCATGGCTTTGCTCTTGGTCCAGCTTGGGTCACTGTGCTCAAGCATGAGGCCTTTCTACATGTCACGCAGCGAGCTTCGCACACCGTGCTCGTTTCTGCAGGCACAGCTCTTAAAGCAGATCATTCAAAAGTGCCTTCAGAAAGGAGAAGCAGGGGCATTATTTTGGCAGGACAGCTGTGAATTTAATTTCCTTCCCCCCCCCTGCAGCATGTGGGGAAGCCTGAGGAGGGGTTGTGGTTGCTGAGGACATCTCAAGGTGGAAAGTGGGGACAACACAAAGAAAACTGAGGTTTGGTATATAGGGGAAAATGCCTTGCTGAGAAACCAGGTCTGTGGAATGTGAAGCAGCACCAGTCTTCCCTAGGCTAGGAGAGTTTGGTCACAAGATGGAGCTGTGGCCACAAACTTTCCAAAGGTGAGTGTTTGATCCCTGATGCCCTCACACGCTCCATCCCTGGGAGGAGAGGAGCCCAGCAGCACCCCAGCAAACCATCCCTGGTCATCAGGCTGCACGGGGATGGCTTGTGGCTCTTCAACCTTCCCTTCAGCTGGAAAGGACTTCCCTGAACTTGTCTGCAGGTGAAGCTCTGCTTTCTGCTCACTCGTGTCTCCTCTGTCCTTGAGGAAATGGGAGAATTGTGACTGATCAAACCACCCACCCNGGGCTGTTTTGTTTTTTTTTTTTTTTTTTTTTTTAAAAAAGACTTCAAAACCAGATATACTTCTGAAGCTGTGATGAATAATTGCCTGTTACATTTAAGGCTATACTTAAGTCCAGCGTGTCAAAGGGGCATGTGTTCTCTGAAGGGTTGTATGTCAGGGTAACAGAGATCAGATTGAGGATAACATTGTTTACATTCTCAGCTCAGTGAAATAAGGGAGTGGGAAGTAGAGCAGAAAGTCTTATGTAGAGTCAGTGTAAAGTGAATATATTATTATAAAAATATATATGTTACAACTATGATGTTATTGTTTGCCTGGTAATCGCTGCTTACAACTTTTCTGTTAATTCCAAGGCGTGTGACTTCTGATATTTGAAGATTTTAATTAAAAGTGATTTAGACCATCTTTTTTATTCTTGGTTTTATTTGTTTTGGGTTTTTTTTGGTTGGTTGGGGTTTTTTTGTTGTTTTTTGTTGTTGTTGTTGGGGGGGTTGTGGTGGTGGTGTTTGTTTTGTTGGTTTTTTCTCCTTTTGGATTTCTTGGATTTTTTGTGTATTTTGTTTTGTTGTTGTTTGGGGCTTTAATACACTTTTTTTTTGGCACATTGACCCTGTGATACTCCTAGACTGGAACCTGAGGTCATCTAGTTCCAACCCCCTTGCCATGAGCAGGGACACCTCCTGCTAGAGCAAGATGCTTAATGGCCCCCCTGGTCTGGAACTCAAGGAGGGGCAGCTACAGCTTCTCTGGGCAGCCTCTTCCAGTATCTCTGCACCCTCCTATATATACGTACATACATATATATGTATATATTTGTGTGTGTGTGTGTGTGTGTGTGTATACTTGTATGTGTGTGTGTATATACACGCTTATCTGAGACCAAGAACCACAATTTCCAATGGACTTGGGCATTTTTGACTTCGGAGCTTGGCTTGCTCAAGTTGCATTGCAAGACCTTTGTACATTTGTTCCTTTAATGGAAGTGGAAAATAGGGGGAAACTGATAATCTTCTCAGAATCAGATGCAATTTGACCATCAACTCCTATGAGAGTCAAACAAGACAAGAGCTTTTGGTGAGTTTTTCAAAGTCTGAAATGTGCTATTCCCTAGATTGCTTGGTTGGTAGGTTGGTTTTGTTTTTGGTTTTGTGTTTTTTTGTTTTTCCAGTGAGGCGCCAGGTCATCTTGTAATGACTCTATTCAGGGACACAGTTTGCTTTGCTGCTTTGCTTTCACAAGCACCTTGAAAATTATTTGCAGATCGTATTCAGCATTTGTTCCCCACATCACTCATGGGGGAAAAAAACACCCAAATGACCACCCACACTGCCTGCACTGGAGCACCCACCCTGTGAAACTGGGAGCACTGGAGACCCCACAGATGAAGCATTGTCTGGACTTCATTGCTGCCCTCCAGGCTCAAACACACCTCAGGGACTCCACTATGAGTGAATAAAGGTGACAACTGACCTTGACAGCACATAACAAAACCAAAAACCCACTGTCAGGAGGTGAGCCGCTGGTTCTTTTATGGTCCTGTGCAAATAGTTTTACTGCTGGGGGGGAGTGTTGCTCATTAAAAGAGCCAACTGGAAAACCTACAAGTCCATCACATTAGGTTGGTTTGGGTTTTGTTTTTTTCACTTCCTTCTGGTAGTAAGCATTTTGGGAAGGGTGTTGGTTGGGTTTTGTCTGTGTGGCAGTTGTTGAAATGGAAGGATATGTGGAACGAGATGCAAATTACTCCTAGGACTCCAGCCGCGCACTGGGGCCGCAACTTCAGCTCCCGGGGATAAATCACCAGGTGGGCCCGGCCCCCGTGTCTCCCCAGAACACGGCCCTGGACTCGGCCACATTCCTATTCCCTTTCTCGCTCCCTCCCATCCACCCGGGCGGTCGGAAGCGTCAGCGTCAGGCCGGAAGCGCGGCGGGCAAGATGGCGGCGCTCCTGGCTCGCCTCTGCCGGGGCTCTCTCGGCCTCCGGGCCGCCCGCCTGCCCCTGGCCGCCGCTGCCGCCTTCCCGCCCCTGCACCACCCTTCTGCGCCTCCGTGTACCTTGAGGCCCCTCGGCTTTTCGGCGGCCGATCTCGTGCGCTCCGCGCCGGGCCCGTTGCGGCCTTACCTGCGCCTCATGCGGCTGCACCAACCCACCGGTGAGGGGAGGCGGTGTCGAAACCATGGCGACGCGGCAGCCAGGGCGACGTGGTAACCATGGCGGCGCCTGGGGCTTGGGGCGCGCCGCTGGTATCAACCCCGGCGGGCGGCCGGAGAGGGGCGGGGATGAGCCGGGCCGAGAGGGTAGGGGGTCGTCCGTACGGGCGGCAGCGGCATCGCGCCCTGGCTCCAGAAAGAGGCGCCGTTAACCGGCAGCCTCCCTGCCCCGCGGCCGCCCGCTCCTTGTTTTCCTTCTGGGCTCTACCCGCGGGTTTTGCCTTCTCTCAGGGACGTGGCTCCTGTACCTTCCGTGCACCTGGAGTATCGGCCTGGCGGCCGAGCCGGGCTGCCTCCCGGACTTGCAGATGCTATCCTTGTTCGGCGTGGGAGCGGTGCTCATGCGTGGCGCCGGCTGCACCATCAACGACATGTGGGATCGCGACTATGACAAAAAGGTAGAGAAACCCTTGCGGGCTCACAAAGACCCAGGCAGGTGAATTGCTGCGTAGGGAACAAGCACGTTCCAGCTCATCTCCATCATCACCAGTGATTCCTTGCTGGGTGAAGGCATAGGGCTCCCATCTCAGAAATCCCTCTGTGTTTCTGTCTGTGTGCATTTCATTGCTGCACGTTTCCTCTTAAAACACAAATAATGTTGTTTTGTTTTTTTTTTGTATAGCATCTCTTTATCTAGGACTGTAGTAAGTCATGTATTCAGTGCAAGACTGAACATGTTGCTGTGTGGGCTACCTTGGGTAACCCTGCCCGATTTTTTGTTTCCATTTTTAGGAGCAGGATTTCCTGGAGTATTGTTAATTTGTGAGAATGACTGCTAAGAGTATCACACCCAACTCAGAGCTGATCCTTTTCTTATGCTGTGTTTTTCATTTCCCTTTTGTTCAGGACAGGGAAATGAGAGCAGTGTTTGTTGTCCGGTGTTGGAATGTGCACAGGTCCAAGCTTGGAGAGGAGTAGCCCAGTGATGCTTTACTGTTTGCTTATACTGTTCCTCTGTTGTTCCTCTGGCTTTGGTGCTGGCAAGACAAAGGGTAACGAGCCTTTCGGGTATGTGAAGCTCTTCTTACAGCACTGTTGGATTGGTGCTGTGGGGAGCAAAAAGATTCACAGAATGACAGATTGACAGAAACACTATGGTTGGAAATTAAGATCATCAAGTCCAACTACCTACCCAACACTATTGTGACCACTAAACCACATCCTGAAGTGCTACATCTAGATGTTTGTTGATCTCCTCCAGGGATGGTGACTCCCCCACTCTGCCTTGGGCAACCCCCTTCCAAGGCCTCACCACTCTCTAAGCAAATAAATTTTTCCGGATTTCACACCTAAACCTCCCCTGGAGTAACTTCAGCCCATTTCCTCTTGTCGTATCACTAGTTACCTGGGAGAAGAGACCAATACCCACCTCTCTACAGCCTCTCTTCAGGTGGCTGTAGAGGGAAATAAGGGCAAACCTCAGCCTCATCTTCTCCAGACTAAACAGCCCCAGCTCCCACATTTGCTTCTCATCAGACATTTTCTTCAGCCCCCTCACCAGCTGTAGCACCAGTGCTCAAGGTGTGGCCTGATCAGTGCCCAGTACAGGGGCACCACCACTTCCCTGATCCTGCTGGCCACCCTATTCCTGATCCAGGCCAGGATGCTATTGACCTTCCTGGACACACTGTTGGCTTATGTTCAGCTGGGTGTCCACCAGCACCCCCAGATCCTTTTCTGCCAGGCACTTTCCAGACACTCCTTCCCAAGCCTGGAGTGTTGCCTGGGGTTGTTGTGACCCAGGTGCAGGACCCAGCACTTGGCCTTGTTGAACCTCATCCCAATGGAGTTGTTGATATAATTAATCCATTTTTTCATCAGTGTGATGTGCTTAGTTGCAAAGCTTTAAGGGGAATTCCCCTTGCAGGTCTTTCTCAGAGCCCTTCAGAGAATTATCTTCAAAACCCATGCACTAGCAGCCAGTCAGTAGCAGGATGTTGACTTCTGCTGGTGATGGTGGTTGGGGCTTTTTAGCTTTGAAGTTGCTGATTATTTAGTAGATGTTTTTGGTTCAATGGAACATCCCACATTTGGTTTCAATGGGCAGTGGAATAGTTCACAAATACACTAAGTACTTGTTTAAACTGCAAAAGCAATATTTAATTTTTAACAACCTGGTTGGAGGGGGGAGAACAAACTACAAAAAAAGTTTATTTCAATTCAGATTATGCTTTATCATATGCACTGTATTTTATACATCTATAGTATTCTTTAAAAGGTCAGCTTTCTAACATCTTACAATAAACTTTACACCATTTTCATCAGCATGCAAAACTATTGGGTTTGGGCTTGGTTTGGTTTTATTTGATTTTTGTAAGTTAACTCACCAATATTTTCCTAATATTTGTCTCTTCCTTCAGTTTGCTTTGTAGGGTTTCTTATTCCAGAGTTTCTAAGCTCCATTGTGAGGATTCAATTTTTTGCCTTTCCACGCTTATTAACAGGTCTTACATGAGCTAGAGGAACCCTGCATCTTTATATTTTACATTTCTTTAAAATATTTAAGAACTTGAAACTGGAATACTTCAAATCTGGTGGTTTTTTAAGCATTTAAGTACTTGAAATTGGGATAGGTTAAGTCTGTTTGGTTTTTGTTGTGTTTTGTTTTTTTTTAAGCATTTAAGCACTTGAAATTGAGATATATTTTTAAAAAAATCAGATTGAACCTAAGGAAATAAAACCCATAAGATGTCTGCAGCCTTCCCAGCCTCGCTGCACATGAGCGGCTTTGCTCTCACTGTGTGTGCTTCTGATTAAAGTGCTGCTGCTTAGCAACACAGCCCCATATCCCTGATGATGTGCTGGCTTTGGATCACTGAAGGAACCCTGTCTCATACTTTGTGACCTATTTTCTCCCCAATTTACCACTTACATGCCAATGGTGAGACTTTGACTTTCAAGCTATATTGGAATGTGCTACACTTGGATTTGGTATTATCATTATTCTTTCTGGGTTTTTTTTAGGTTGTAAGGACAGCAAGTAGGCCCCTGGCAGCTGGAGAGATCTCTACTTTCAAGTCCTTTGTTTTTCTCGGGGGACAGCTTAGCCTGGGGCTTTGTGTGCTGCTGTGTCTGAATTACTACAGGTGACACATTCAAGTTATATTTTGGGGTGTTTTTTTTGTTTGTTTGTTTTTTTACCATTTTATTCTGGGTCCAGAGTTAAGCACAGATATTTTAATTAGAAAAGGNCTTACAATAAACTTTACACCATTTTCATCAGCATGCAAAACTATTGGGTTTGGGCTTGGTTTGGTTTTATTTGATTTTTGTAAGTTAACTCACCAATATTTTCCTAATATTTGTCTCTTCCTTCAGTTTGCTTTGTAGGGTTTCTTATTCCAGAGTTTCTAAGCTCCATTGTGAGGATTCAATTTTTTGCCTTTCCACGCTTATTAACAGGTCTTACATGAGCTAGAGGAACCCTGCATCTTTATATTTTACATTTCTTTAAAATATTTAAGAACTTGAAACTGGAATACTTCAAATCTGGTGGTTTTTTAAGCATTTAAGTACTTGAAATTGGGATAGGTTAAGTCTGTTTGGTTTTTGTTGTGTTTTGTTTTTTTTTAAGCATTTAAGCACTTGAAATTGAGATATATTTTTAAAAAAATCAGATTGAACCTAAGGAAATAAAACCCATAAGATGTCTGCAGCCTTCCCAGCCTCGCTGCACATGAGCGGCTTTGCTCTCACTGTGTGTGCTTCTGATTAAAGTGCTGCTGCTTAGCAACACAGCCCCATATCCCTGATGATGTGCTGGCTTTGGATCACTGAAGGAACCCTGTCTCATACTTTGTGACCTATTTTCTCCCCAATTTACCACTTACATGCCAATGGTGAGACTTTGACTTTCAAGCTATATTGGAATGTGCTACACTTGGATTTGGTATTATCATTATTCTTTCTGGGTTTTTTTTAGGTTGTAAGGACAGCAAGTAGGCCCCTGGCAGCTGGAGAGATCTCTACTTTCAAGTCCTTTGTTTTTCTCGGGGGAC
Organism: Ceyx cyanopectus; assembly: GCA_013401355.1. Classification (NCBI taxonomy): domain Eukaryota; kingdom Metazoa; phylum Chordata; class Aves; order Coraciiformes; family Alcedinidae; genus Ceyx; species Ceyx cyanopectus. The sequence continues at coordinate 42,166 of VYZU01010166.1, forward strand.
AGCTTAGCCTGGGGCTTTGTGTGCTGCTGTGTCTGAATTACTACAGGTGACACATTCAAGTTATATTTTGGGGTGTTTTTTTTGTTTGTTTGTTTTTTTACCATTTTATTCTGGGTCCAGAGTTAAGCACAGATATTTTAATTAGAAAAGGAGGTTATTAGTAATGAAATTGTATTTGAAAGTATAAAAAATAATTAGTTTGGTGCTATAGTCACCTGTAATGCTGCTCTTGATACTGTGATCTTAAGCCTGGCAAACAATAAACTGCTTGGTACTTTTTACAGCATCATTCTGGGAGCAGCCTCTTTGTCTCTTGTGATCACCTACCCACTGATGAAGAGAATAACATATTGGCCACAGTTGATTTTGGGTGAGCTGGAAATATTTATTTTATTTTTTTTTTTTAATTCAGATGGAGTCTTTTGGGGTGTTTCACAAATTAGGAACTTCAGGAAATAAAAATACCTTATGGATAAAAATTCTGTTGTGCCAGAAGCTTCTCAAATAATTTGACGCATTTAGGTTGGGGGTTTTTTGTTGGTTGGTTTTTGGTGGGTTTATTTTGGTTGGTTGTGCTTTCTTTTAGGTGGGTTTTTTGGGGTGGTTGATTGGGTTTTAGTGTTTTTATTTTGGTTGGTTGTGTTTTAGGGGTTTTTTTTGGCTGGTTGTTTTTCAGTAGTTTTGTTTGGTTGGCTGGCTTGGTTGTGTTTTGTTTTGGTGGGTTTTTTGGTTGGTTGACTGGCTCTCTTTTTGGTATTTTTATTTGTGTTTTTTTTTTTGGTTGGCTGGCTCTCTTTTTGGTATTTTTATTTGTGTTTTGTTTTTCATTTAGGTTTTTTGGTGGGTTTTGTTTTTTTTTGTTGGTTGGTTTGGTTGTATTTTGTTTTGGGTTTACGATTTTTTGGTTGGTTTTTTTTTGTATTTTCGTTTGTGTTTTGGTTTAGGGGTTTTTTTGGTTGGTTGGTTTTCAGTGGTTTTTTTTTGTTTGTGTTCAGAAAATCATGTCACTAGAAACCCAGATTCAAAGAGGAGACAGAGGAGTTCTGCAAAAAGACTCTCCTTATAAGGGAGAGTCCACTGGGCGTATCCCCATGGGGTCTCTCAAGTTGCCTGAGGACAAAGCCCCACTTTTATCCCAGTTTCCTGGCCACATACAACCCTCTTCCTTTCCTCATTGGCTGAGGTACTGAGGTGTCTGAGGAAGGTACAGACTTCCCGATCCGCCTCTTACATGTAACCCCTTAACATGTGCACTCCCCTATATCCTGCATCAGATGTCTCCTTAACTCCACTTTGTGCCTCCCTAGGAGGAGAAATTAGTATGTAAAAGCCTTTTAAGCCTGCACACTTTCTCTTTTAAAGTTCAAATGTTTACAAATCCTTTAAACTTTGGGGTCTTAACTGGTTTCAGCCAACCCTCACAGAAGTTCCCAGTACTAATTGGTTTTCTTTGATGACAGTTTGCCACTTAGCCAAGCCAGGTTATCTCCTTGTGACATGGTAACCTCATCATCTGTAAAGACATCCCTCTCTGGATCTTCTTGTGGTTTGGGTTTGTTTGTTTGCTTTGTCGCTTGAGGCTTGTTAAAAATAGGTCTTTCTTTTGATAGTCTGAGGGGGAGAGCAAAACCAAGTATTTGTCACCCGAGAATCAGCTTAAGTTTGAAGGTTATCTCAAAACCTTACTTAGACAGGCATTTGTCCTATATTTCACTCTTCAGCCTCTAAATTAATGCCTCTGCAGCAACTGGTGGTGCTTGTGTTCCAGGTTGAGCTACTCAAACATCTTGGCCTTCACATTCCAACTGTCTTCAAGATTTTTCACAGAATCACAGAATGTTAGGGGTTGGAAGGGACCTAGAAGATCATCTAGTCCAACCCCCCACCCAGAGCAGGATCACCTA
>VYZU01010166.1:44198-55413 GCA_013401355.1 Ceyx cyanopectus
AGAGGGAGAAGAACCTCCCTTGACCTGCTGTCCACACTTCTCCTAATGTATCCCAGGATGCCGTTGGCTTTCCTGGCCGCAAGGGCGCATTGTTGGCTCATGAGCATCCTCCTGTCCACCAGGACCCCCAGGTCTCTTTCTCCAGAGCTGCTTTCAACCAAAACTGGCATTTTTTACCCTTGAAGCACCAGTGTCTCCCCTGTGCTAATGAAGTCAAATTTGAACTGGGGAAAAATGTGTGGCTCTAAGTATTTTGCCCTCGTATGTCTGGAGGATTAATATCAAATAACTTGCATTTATTAGCTGCCTGAAAATAAGGTCTTGAAAAAATTGAGATGCTGCAATAAATGCTAAAACTAATAATATTTCATCCTATTGATATAATTTAGGCTGCTCCTGCTAATCTTGTCCCTTTTTGTTTTTCCTTTTTTTTTGATGGTTTTCAGGACTCACTTTTAACTGGGGAGCCCTTCTTGGCTGGTCTGCCATCAAAGGGTCGTGCGAGTGGGCTGTGTGTTTGCCCTTGTACTTGGCTGGAGTGATGTGGACACTGGTGTACGACACCATTTATGCACATCAGGTGAAGCAACAGTGGGAAACTTCAGACACCTGAAGACAGTTGGGCATGGAATTATTGTTGAACATGCAGTTCCTCATCCTTATCTGACCTCCATCAGCACCCAAGAAACTTCAACCTTTGCACCTTTTATTGCTGTTTGCAAATGCCTTCCGTAGAAAGCTGACAGCGTAACGGACCATGTGAGCTTAGTGTAAATAACTTGGGTGTTGGTGTTTGCTCTTGGCTGCTAAAGCAGCTCTGAGGAACAACCTTCTATTTTAGACTTTCCCATAGCAACCTCCAAATGCAATTAATTTTGGTTTCTAATAAGAGCTGGAAACTGAAGCAGGGTTTCTCCTTATTTCCTTTATGAGGGGGTGATTGGGTTGTGGATTGTTGGGTTTTTTTGCTCATTCATGCTCTCTTTCTAGGATAAGAGGGATGACATCATCATTGGGGTGAAGTCAACAGCATTACAGTTCCAGGAGAACACGAAACAGTGGCTCGGTGGCTTCAGCCTTGCAATGCTCCTGAGTTTGTGCATGGCAGGAATGAACTGCAGCCAGACATTCCCCTATTACTTGTCCGTGGCTGCTGTAGGGGCTCACCTAGTGCACCAGGTTTGATGGATTTATTTCTAATGATTTTTTTCTGTGAAGAGAACTGAAACCTTCTGACAATAAGGGGTGATCTTTGTAGAGTAGGGTTAATGGTTGGACTCAATGATCCCAAGGGTCTTTTCCAACCGGAATGATTCTTTGATAAGCTTGCTTCTCTGAAGTGTGTTTTGCAGAGCTTTTGTTTGAAGAGTCCTCCAGTGGCCCTCAGGCTGTAAAGCACTGTTTTGCAATGTGTTCCAGCAAAAATAACTGCTTTGCTTTAAGCTGCAGTCTTGAGGGACTGCTTTCAGTAGCAGGTGCAACTATATACACTTCAACGGCCTGCAAGATGGATAGTTTCTTCTGCTCTGATGCTATGTCTGGCACATAGGATCTGAGACTGCAGTTGATTTGCTAACTTTGAAAGATTATATGGTCTACAGTATCAAGTACACATGGATGGGGTTGATTTGATTTTTTATAACATGCAGTTATGCTGTATGAAAATGAATGTTGTGTGTTGTCGTAAGAGATGGTTAATGTTATAGCTATCTAATTGTGGTGTACTCTGGTCTGGGGCTTCACTTTGGGTTCTGCCAGCCTAATAACATTTTCTGTGCCTAGAGAACATGGAAAAATGGAGCAGGGGTTAATAATAGAATTTTATGTTAATTTTCAGTTCTATTTCACAGTTCCTTTTGTAGCAGAGGACAAACTGGTTCAGCCTGGTAATTCCATTACTTCCAAAATCTTAACAAAGAGCAGAAAGAAATGAACTTTTGCTTGTTTCCCTGGCCTTTCCAAATCTTAACAGCTCTGGTAGTGATTTTAATATTAGTTCTGCCATAACATTCACATGCTTATCCTAAAGGTTTCTGAGTTCTGAATGTGCGCTTAACTACCTGAGTTAAGCCACATGATGTTTTCCTTCATTCATTGAATTTGTCCCTGAGACAGAGGAATTCGAGCAATGAAGATGTCAAATTTCTATTCCACTCAAGAAGTTAACTGAGAGAAAAAAAAAAAATCCTTTGGATTTCTGAGGGTGCATCTCATGGCTTTGCTGCTTTGGGGTTTTCATTTCAGTTGAGTGTTTTCAATTGCCTGTGCTTGAGGGGGTAAGGCAATTATGAGGGTGCTGATAACATTGTGCCTTGGAAGTTTGTGGACAAACAGATTATTTGATCAGATTATGTGATCATGACCCAGCCCTGTGTCACCTCTGAACAACTGCAAACCGCTGAGGAACAGGTTTCCCAGGGAAGGTTTCACTTCCTTTACTTGGGCTCCTTCCCTTTTGACAATTAAGAAGCTGAATTGCCAGGTTTGAGTATTTTTTTTTTTGGGGGGGGTTACTTTTCTATTAATCCTTTCACTCATTTTGCTTAACATTTGCTCTTGTGATCCTTCTCAAGGCTTTTGCACCGTGTTGTTTCTAGGAGTATTTTCTGTAGTAGCTTTGCTCTTGCTGCAGTGAGGTTTTTTTTCCCCACCTTTAGTTGTGACTCATAGCAGAGCGCTACCAAGCTGGGCAAGCCTTGCTTCTAAGCTGTTGTTGCAGATATCCTGGCTTGTTTAGTTGAAGGAGTGATGCTGAGAGCACCCAGGCTAAACCAGCACTCTATAACTGGGTAGAGCTGGGCACCTTCCTTTCCAGCAAGCCTGGTTCACCTGGCAGCAGGTACAGGCAAGCTTGGGGGCTTTTATTTCTATTTAGAGCTTCCTTTGAAGAATTCAGAATTCAGTGACTATAAACTAAGGAAAATCTAAAAAAAACAACCAAAACAAACAAACAACAACAACAAAACAAACACCAAAAAACAAAAACTTATTTACATGCCTATATATTTTCCAGTATCAAACCAGATGTAGCAGTATCCAGGTCCTTCATCAAGAGGGTCCAGGAATCATGTTCATATGTAACCGTTGATTTTTTTGCCATATATTGAATAAATCTGTCACATAAACATAGGTGCCAGTTATGCAAAAAAGTCCTTTGTAAACACAGGGTATTCCTGCTTATTGGGGACCTAAAAGTAGACTTGAGAACTTGAGATGGGTGTTTTTGAAGTTACAGATATTTATCTTTGGTGATGTGGCAAATATTTAGGAGCCTGGGGAATAATAAAGCTAGAATGTTCTGCTGTTGTCCCGCAGATTTACACTTTGGACATAGACAAACCTGAAGACTGCTGGAAGAAATTTGCTTCAAATCGGACTGTCGGAGTTCTTCTTTTCATGGGGATTGTGCTTGGGAACCTGTGGAAACAAAAAGCCTCCAAAAACCTAGAAGAGCCTTTAGAAAACAGGGAGTGAAAATGACTGTTGCTCTTTTAGTTCAGCTAAAACATAAGCCCTGCAAGAAGGGAAGTGCTTTTAGCCTGTTTTAGAAAAAATACAGAAAACATTCTTATTTATAAAAACATGCAAATGAGAAATTACACTAGAGTATAATTTTTGGTTATCCTTAAATTCCTCTGACCTCTGTAGAAGCTTCAAGTGAAGAAGCTCTTCTGGTCCTGTGTAGCACCAGCTTCTGTCAAGAGTGTAAGCCCAAGATTTTAGATGAAGCAGATGTCTCTTAATAGAAAATGCAGAGTGATTTCAGGATGTAACTAAATCCTGGCTCTGCATGCTTGGTCTTCTGATTTATGATGTAAAGAAGTATCAGTTTGAGCTGGAGCTTGTTGTGTGAAAGAATTGCAATAACAATTTTTCATCCCCAGATACCAAGAAGCAGTCAGGACTCTCAGTCTCTGAGGTCCAGAGTCAGAAGTCAGTGGAGAAGTATTTCAGATGACCCTTTAAAGCTCTTGCTGCAATGCTGGCAGCATCTCCTTTTCACATGAAGACAGCAAAAAACCCCTTCTGCAAAGTCTCCTGCACAGCGTGAGCTGAATGATTTCAACATGGGCTGTGGACTTAAACCAAAAGCAGAACATCCCAGAACTAATGCCAAGTGTATGTGACTGGTGGTTGACCCCCAGCTATGAATTACTCAGGTGAATTGATGCTCATTTATTTTTATTTTTTTACTTCTCTTTGTTTTGACTCAACACCTGCTGGTCTTATTTGCAGTCCTACAGGAAGAACTTGTTCTTAGGAGGATGCTGATAAACAGTAAAAATAGCAATTGCAGGTTAACAGTTCTGTTGCTCCAAACCATTCATGTTTTCAACTGGTTTCTGGTCTCATACATAATTTGACTCCTGGTGTCAATTTCCTATTATTTTCTGATTAATACACAGAAGTAACTCTTCAAGTGCTGAAGAGATGAAGGCTGAACTACTTCCTGGCTAAACCCCTGTTTGTATCTGCTGGCAAGTATATGTGCAGAGCTGCTGCTCTCCTTCCATTCCCAAGCTCTGCTATTCCAAACCTTCACAGAGGCACTCTGCTGTCTTCAAAAACAGTCTGTTCCAAACCAGCAAATACAGTCAAGTTCAGAGCTGAGTCAGCAACAAAACACATGATAGATGCTCATGTGTTTCTCTTCTCAAAGGGGAAGAGAAAGGGAATACACTAAAACAGCTTAAATGATAATAGGAATAATAAAATGTAATATATACAAATAAATAGAAAACCAGTATCGAACCCAGCCCCCCTGATGGCACTTCCATCACTGTCACCACTGCTGCTGTGGAGCAGTCACTGGGGAAGCTCCAGGCTAGACTCAGTGTCAGATAGGGAATGGATTCAGGAGCTGGAATCAAGAACACACAGACTGGACAGAGTCCTCCTTGGACACCAACCACTGAAGAAGACCTTGACCTTCATGGACCCTTAGCTTTGCATTGGATATGATGTAGATGGGTTGGAATCCCTCGCTGGCTGGGGGTCCCCTCTCCTGGCTGCTCCTCCTGAAGCTGCAGCCTTTCACTTTCTGCACCCTAGCATGGTGCACAAGCCTCAGCAGTGTCCTTGATCTGCACAGGAGCAGTGTCAGCAAGAGCCTTTCTGCACAAACCAGTCCTTGGAAATACCTCTAAACATGAATGTTATCACTGCCAGAGACAGAGAGTGCCTGTGAAAATCTGCTGTTAACTTCAGACAGGGCAGGGAGTGAGAATAGATGAGCTGAAAAAGTAACATCCTCGCACAGACTTAGTTTTGTTCTCATTCAAACCAGGACATACACAAAAAAAGCAGCTTCATTATTGGCTACATGCTTTTGCACAAATCAACAATGTCCTCTGGAGAAGTTTCTTCCCCAGGGTCAAGTGCTGCACTTCTCTTCGACTTCCTTGTCTAAACGCATTTCCCTAAGATCCTGAACTGATAAATGCTTTTGGGGGCAGCAGGAAGGTCAAATTTGCCTTGCAAAGTCAAAGTGCTGTCAATCACTCAGCAAAACAGAAACTGCTGTAACCACCACAAACTCTTTGCCTTTGTGTGCTCCCAGTATATTTTGTAGAAAGGTGGAACAAAATCCACACACCAGCTCTTTGTCCAGGAGAAGCAGTCCATGGGTACATGTGGGTGATAGCTCTTGGGACAATACAGGAACAAGTTGTCAAGGCACTGGGAGCCCTTCATGGTGAGGCTGGATCTTTGACTCGGAAGCCCACATGGGACAGTATCACCCAGGAGCTTTAGCACTCACCTTCCTGCTCACTGTTGAGTCATCCCACAAACAGTGCCTGAATGTTGCTGCTTGTGTATTTTTTTGGGAAATACCATTAATGCAAGGGGGTCGGGGTTTTCCCTCCCTCTAATTTCAGGAAAAGATGTTCAGCAGGTACCTAGCTCAGAACTGTGGTATGCCAGCAGCGTAGGACAAGGGATAACTAGTGTGGTTGGAAGGCAGCCTGGCTGCAGAGATCACCAGAGCAGGTATTGCACCAGCCACTGGGAGCAAAAAGGTGTCTCGACCCCAAGTCAGGAAGAGGTGTCAGTGTGTGGAGAGATCAGAGCATCCCATGGGCTGAAGTTGCTAAAAAAACAGCTGCAAACTTGAGGTAACATGTTCCCAGGAGTCACAAACCCAACTGATGCAATGAAGGACCAGTGGGGCAAACAGAAGCAGGACAATGTCTTTTGTGGATGCTGCTTTTCTTTTTTTTCTTTTGTTCCTATTGGCAGAAGCAGGGAAAGGGCTGTTGATCTGTTTCTAAATGCAAATAGGCAAGAAGATCTGCTTGAGCTTCCAAAGAAAAAAAATGGAAAGATGGAAAAATGGAAAAAAAATGCAGATGATCCCTGGGTGTGAAGATTTGGTAGCAGCTGAAAGCTCCTGGCATTCAGGAGAGGTGAGTGTCCTGAGGAGAAGTGAGGTTCCTGTAGTGGAGGCAAGAGGCCAGAGCAAATTTGAACCCAGCATGTGCCAGATACAGTGCCAGAATTACAATAGAAGAAGCAAAAAAAAAACAAAAACCCAAACCAAACAACCCATCTTGTTAGTTTTACGGTGCTTTTCTTGCATGTGGTGGTTAAAAAACCACCCATTTTCCAAGCCCCCACCCAGGCAAGTGTACACACGTGGTGAGCTAAGCAGGAAGAGTTGTAATACAATAAAAAACCAAACCAAAACAAAAATACGCAACAAACAATGACCCACAACAGTGCAAATTTTTTAGAACTTTTTCCAATAGAGCTTTTCTTTCTGGAAGAGAGAGTGAAAATCCTTGCCCTAATGATAAAAAAAAAAAAGTAACTCACCATTTAAATGCCCCCTCAGGTGACGTGTTTACACCAGCAGGTGTAAAACAGGATTCCTCCAAATGGCAGAGCTTCTTGGCTATGATAGGGAGAGCAACAACAACTGTTCCCTCTAGAACGTGTTGCAGCACGTGCATGAAGAGCCAAACCAAGCTTTGGAGCAAGCTTTGAGGGTGAGGTGGGGCTGGGGGGTTGGAACAGCTATGTACCCATACCACAGTACTTAAGGGTGGGGTTTTTTTCTGGACTGGTACCAAAGTATTGTTCAGCTAGAACTCCTAGAACCATTCAGGCTGGAAAAGACCCTTGGGACCAATAAGTCCCCCTGCAGCTGGGCTAGGTGGCTTGTGACAGCCCCGGGGATGATCAGGAAGCTGTAGATGGAGGAGAGGATTCAAAGCAAAAATACCACCATGTACTCCTTCCTCCTTAGCTGGGCTGGATGATGGTCAGGGAGGCCAGTTGGGACTGGCTTTGACTTAAGAGTCCCATTGTGAGGCAGGGACCATTCTGGGCACTACAGGGACATTTCAACCATGACCCCTTTGGCAGAAGCCTTGTTCTTCAGGAAAGGGAAAAGCTCAGAGTGGAACACCCTGAGGGGTTATTCATTTAGTGTGGTCTGGAGTTTAGAAAAGACACTTTGGGGAGAAAATGTGGGAAAAATATGAATCCCAACAAATGCACATCATTTGGAGCTGTTGTCCCCAAAACACCACCCACATGCACACCAGAGTTCTGGGAATAAAACAATGTGCATGCTTTTTTTTTTTCTTTTTTTCTTGCAAGATAGCAGCTTTTGCTTTCATCCTGAGAAGGGGGGGGGGCAAAAAAAAGAGTTAAAATGTGCTCTGTGTGTCTGTTAAACCTGTAGTCCTCTCATAGGGCACAACTGACTTCCCCCTCCAGTTACCTCCCACTCTTCTAACTGGCTGACTGCTGCCTGCCAATAAGAACCTGCATGGGTGAGAAAGTTTCATTTCATCTTCCCCAGAGCTTCTTTGTGCAGGTCCCAGCCAGCGAGGAGGCCAGCAAAGGAACACTGTCCTTGCCAGAGGGCTGCTCACCAGAAGGTTGGTTCTCTTAAAAGCCTGGAAATGAGAAAAAAAAGCCCCAAGTGCACGTGCTGGGAAGAGTAGGATAATAGTGCAAGGATGAGATTTTTTTTTTTCTGCTTAGCATGTAATTTAAAGCAAAAATATATGGGAAATTCTACTTGGGGAAGGGGGAAGGCTTTAAAAGTAGCTGTGCACAACAGCTGGGTTATAGGGAGGTTATTTCTCCTCTCCTGCTGGAGAATCTGGAGGGTGCTTCACTCTCTGGTTTCACTGGGCTTTCTTTTCTCCACCTGGATGCTCAAGAGTAAATTCCTTCTTAGCAGGGCTGGGTGTTTTCTGATGGGCTGTGCTGGCTGTAAAGTTTGGATGACAGTGGCTTTTCTACATCTCTTCCAGTGTATTTTGCTGTCCTTACCAATGTGCTCTGCTGTTGGGTGAGAAGACCCTCTCAACATGTCTAGCTCTTCATTAGGGTTTGCTGCTAAGAGAGAAGTATTTGGCTGGTGCCCAGATCCAGAAAGCTTGTAAAGTCATATCTAGGGTGAGGGAGTTCAGTGTGGGTCAGGGGGAGCGATGTGCAGTGGGTTTCCTTCTTAATGCACCTTCTGAGTGAGAGGGAGGGTGCTCCCCCCTCTTCCCTTTAGTTTCTATTCCCAGAAAAAACTTCATTTCAGTTTCTATTCTGTATTTTGAGCTCAGGATCTGCAAGGGGAGGAGCATGACCTCCCAGCAGCTAGCTTCTGACTTTGCCAAAGAAAAAAACCAAACCCAAGAAAAAAACCCAAGCAAACAAACAACCCCATAAACAAAAAACCCAAAACAAACAAACAAAAAAAACAAACCCACAAACAAAACCACACCAAAACAAAACCCAAACAGCCAAACTAAACAAAGCTACAAAAAAGCAATCTCAATTTCTAGCATTAAGTCTCAGCAAATGAGAGCAGGCAGTTCATACTAGTTTTGGGGGCTTTTTTTTTCCTTCTCTTTTCTTCTATTTGTGCATAACTAAAATAACTTTTTGGGCTCAGTGATCTCCAGAGGTGCCTTCTAACCCCTACCCTTCTATTATTCTTTGTGTCTCTTAAGAGGAGAAGCCTGAGAGTGGGTCTTATTAATGTCTATAAATATCTGACAGGTGGGTGTCAAGTGGAAGGGGCCAAGTCTCTTTTGTGGTGCCCTGTGACAGGACAAGGAATAATGGGTATGAACTGGAACATGGGAAGTTCCACCTCAACATTAGAATCTGCTTTTCTGTGAGAGTGCCCAAGCCTGGAACAGGCTGCCCAGGGATGCTGTGGAGTCTCCTTCTCTGGAGATTTTGCAAACCCACCTGGCTATGATCCTGTGTGGGCTGCTCTGGGTCACCCTGCTCATGGCAGGGGGTTGGACTCCATGATCTCCAGAGGTCCCTTCCCACCCACCCCTACCATGGTATGAGTCTATGAACTTAGCCTTAGGGCAAAGCTTGCTTTTAGTTGTTACCTCAGAACTTTTTGTGCTTTTACTTGGCTGACAGAACAGGAGCACTTTGATTTCTGTTGTGGGTTGGGGTTTTTTTTAAGACTTGTTTTCCAGGGTTTAGTCGCTTGCTTAACTGCAGGAAGGCTAGGACTGGAGTTCAGACTTGGGACATAGTGTTGAGTCCCTGCCCTTCTGGCTCTTTGACAAGAAACCGGAGATACTTGTTCACTACAGCATCTCCCAGGCTTCATGAGGAGGAAACGTGAGACCGCAGCGGTTTCCCTTCTGCTTTGTACTCACTACAGAGATCTGGTATAAAATACATCAAGTTTGACAGACAAGGGGTAACGGGTGCAGCTGGAACATGGGAAGTTCCATGGAAACATATGGAGAAATATTTCATAGTCAGGGTATTAAGAGGTTGAAACAGGCTGCCCAGGGAGGTTGTGGAGTCTCCTCTGGAGACTTTACAACCCTATCTGGATACCACAGCCATGGGTATTTTCATCGACTGTCCTGTTCCCCCTCCAGTGTGTTTCAGAATAACAACTGGGCATGGCTACCCCGCCCGTGGTGACAACCCAGCCGCAGTATGGCGTGGTTCTGCCCACCGTCTCCAGGAGCATGTGGCAGACAGGGCTGATGGACTGCTGCACCGACTGGGGCGTCTGTGAGTGTCCCCATGTCTGGCCCTGTGCCCTGTTGTGATGTTCTGCTCACTTGGGTGGCTGCCTCACAACCTGGTCCTCCCTGTTCCTCCCCTGACACCAGCAGAGTGGGCTGGGTGGGCAGAGCATCACCCATCACCGCTGCATCTGTCCCTCCTGCCAGGCTGCTGTGGGATGTTCTGCTTTCCCTGTCTCGGCTGTCAAGTGGCTGGGGACATGAACGAGTGCTGCCTGTGTGGGACCAGCATGGCCATGAGGACCCTCTACCGCACCAGATACAACATCCCGGTCAGTGCTTGCCCTGTCTCTCTCTCTGCTCACCCATCTTTTCCCTCTTGTAGCCTGCATAATGCTGGAAGGGCAGCTGAGATGCCTTGGCCACACAGATCACTGGGCCAGTGACCAGCAACATCCAAATCCTGCCCAGAGCCCTTTGCTGGTGTCCTGCCTCCAGTGCCACAGCCCCATCTGCTGTTTCCCCTGCCACGCCCGGGCTCTGGGAGGTGGGAGAGGTTGGAGATAATCATGGGCAGATTAAACAACTTGTTAAGTGAGTAGCACATATAAGCAGCCACAGTCAGATGCAGGTGACAAGAAGTTCTCTATGGGACAGTAATGGGCCTTTGTGACCAGGAAGGTCAGTGGTCTCCTGAGAAGCATAAAGAAGAATGTGGCCAGCAGGTCGAGGGAGGTTGTCTTCCTCTGCTCTGCCCTAGTGAGACCACATCTGGAGTATTATGTCCAGTTCTGGGTTCAAGAGGGACAGGGAAATATTGGAGAGAGTGCAAGGGAGATTACAAGGATGATGAAGGGACTGGAACATCTCTCTGTTGAGGAAAGGCTGAGAGAACTAGGTCTCTTCAGTCTGGAGAAGTCTGACAGGTGATCTTAATGTTTACAAATATCTGAGGGATGGGTGTCAAGTGGAAGGAGCCAGTCTCTTTTCTGTGATGCCTTGAGACAGGAAAAGAAATAATGGTCACAAGCTGAAATGCAGGAAGTTCCACCTCAACATCAGGAGAAGCTTCTTTGCTGTGAGAGTGCCAGAGCCTGTAACAGGCTGCCCAGAGAGGTTGTGGAGCCTCCTTCTCTGGAAACTTTCCAAACCCACCTGCATCTGTTCTGTGTGGGCTGCCCTGGGTGATCCTGCTCTGGCAGGGGGCCGGGGCTTGATGATCTCCAGAGGTCCCTTCCAGCCCCTGCCATTCC
>VYZU01010169.1:0-26785 GCA_013401355.1 Ceyx cyanopectus
TCCTCCTTTTATTCAAGATGCAAATACACAATCCTGTTTCAAGATGAGACCAAATTAATGTAGGATTGACTTTGTGCATGAAAGGGAAAAAAGCCTGAGTTCCTATAAACCTTTCAAACTCATTCCACCTCCCTTCCCAGTTTGCACAGAGGAGTCTATTTTACAACTTTATCCTTGTAATGGTCCTGCAGACCGCTTCTTCATGCCAAAATTTCTCTTTGAAGTTTGCTCTCCTATTAGTGTTTCAGTGTAGGTATTCAAACTGATTGCACGAGCACAGCAGAGCTCCAGAACTGTCCATGTTCCATTGGATACAGTTGTTTCATGTTGCCTGTGATTTACAGTCTTAATTAATGCTCAAAAGAAGAAGAGCACATCTTTGGTGTAGCACCCCCCCTCCACACACACACATACATACCACCCCCCCCCCCCCTTTTTTTTTTTCTTTTCTTGTACAAACCAGTGCTCCAAGGGTTTTGTTGGACATTGTGCAGGATGACTTTGCCAAACAGAATGGAACACACTTAATACTTTTCCTTTATAACCTTTGCAATAAATCAGCTACCACTCCACTTGCATGAGAACGGCCATTAGTGTCCTGTCCCCTCCCCCAGCACTTCCCGAATTTTAAACAAAGTAAGAATAAACTGAGGCTGAGCAGAGCCAGTGAGCCCAGTAAATCAGTTTAATGAGAACTGAATCAGTCTTATGAAGTCCACTACTGAACAAATAAGGTGCACAGGAGAGGCTGAGTTTTCCATGGACATACTGGGGATGGGGAAGCAAAAAAGTAGTGCTCACATCCTTGATCTTCAGCAGTGATGCGTGTCTGCCATGAACACTCTGTTCTTTAAAATCACATTTGCTGCAGCTTGCTGTTACAATTCATTGTTTAGATTTGTCTGTTTCCTCTCCTGTTTGTGGTTTTGTTCCTCCATGGTTTCCCACAGAAGTGGAGTTCTCGGTTTACCCATTTTCACCACTTATCTCCTCTGAGATTCACTTTGACTCTACATTTATCCTTTCAGATCTCCCCTATTTCCACATCTATTGTAAGTGAATACAACTACATATATATTTATATACACATACTACTGTCCCATTCAAGAACTAGAAAGCAAATAATCCTGTATTTGCACGAATGCAGAATATTAAAGAAACCACTTCAACTTCTGTATATGTTAGCATGTAGACTCTGGACATTCAGCATTAAAAAGACTCTCAAAAAGTCTAAACTCCTCCCCCCAAAAAGACTTTCTCAAAGTCTAAACTCCTCCCCCCAAAAAAACAACCAAACAACNAAAGGAGCTGTTAAGATGCACTGTATGTCCCCTTTGCACAGCCTTTTACTCCAGAAGAGTGGAATTTGAGTTGCTTCCCTGAGTTTTAACCACCATACAGCTCTCCTTTTAATCCTAGCAGGATAGTCAATGAAACCCACTAGAGCATCCTGAGCTGCTTCTCTGCTGGTGCATCAATTTCTCAGAAGCACTATTGCCCATTCTCCTGGATGGCCTGAAAATATTTCAATCTCTATTCAACTTCCAGACTTGTAAATAGAAAACTATATTATTACTGGCAACCCTCCCCTGCATGGCTTCTGGGAAAAGACAACTAGTTGCTGCTTATTAGAGAGACAGACAGAGCTAACTTTGCACCCTCTGGCCCCCCACTCTATCTTTTCTCAGTACAAAGGGGACAAGAAGACCTACCTCTGGAGCAGGAGCTGCCAGCCTGGCCTGGGAGTTGGAGAACCTCTGACACTGCAGGCTCAGCAGAGACCATGGTGTATAGTTAAGGGTAGCAGGTGCTCTTTATGAATTTATAAGCACAGCATTTAAGGATGTTAAGATTATATCTATCAGATGAGGTGAGGAATAGAATTTATTTATTAGAGTTAGTCTGGAGACCCTGCTTATCTACCATCAGCTTGTACTTTATGCAAGATCAGTGCTGTGAGCTCTTAGGAATTCCACTGTGGATCTTACAAGACAGGGTTTTTTTAAAGCCTTGTATTAAAAATAATCCATGCAATGTTTCGGAATTTCAGTCTTCGTGAGAGAAGAAAAATTTAGTGTATAGCCTTCCTGTTGACAAAACAACCCCTCTGAAACTGAAATATAACAGAACCAAGCCTAGAAGCTTAATTGAAGAACTCAAAATATTACTTTCATAACAGTTCTTGGTAGCTGGGGTTTGTCTATATTAAAAGTGATAATCTAAAGACTCCACATTCTCTGCAATATTTTTTTTTCTTGTCTTTACTCCAGGTAAAAAACTCTGTCTTGATACCCTCTCTCATAATAAACTCCTTTCTCCAACCTCTAGATAAATGCTTTGATCTTCATTCCATTCAGCAACTCCCTTCTAGTGATGCCAGAGGTTTTCTGACAATACAAATGCAGTGTCCACTGTTCTCAGTAAAAAACAAACCCAAAAGATTAAACACCTGTATGCAAAGCAAATGATGCTAACAAATAAGCAGTTTCATGCTTCTGTCCCAGAAAAGCACATGGAATAACTCAATGCATAATGCATGAATTAGGACAATCTTGAATTTTTATTTCAGTCCCTGCTGTTCTCTCGTCTCTTCTTCATTGTCATGGGTATTTAAACTACCTGAAATGAGCTGTGGATTCAGACAATCTAACAAACTGAGCAGTTAAGGAAAAAACAGTATTTTTTTTTAAATTAAAAGCATTAGATGTCCTTAACACAGTTAATTCACTTTTCTTTCTAATTGGTTACATGTATCTCGTCTTTGTAAAAAGGAGAGAAGAAAGAATACTGCATTTAAAGTGAAGAGTCAGTCCATAAATTATAGTTTCAAAGAGTTTGGAAAAGAGATTTCACTGGAAGGCAGATGAAGGTTGTTCTTGTCTTTCTCCTCTCACCAAAACTTTTGCAGGCATCTGTAGAACAGGAATCTAAAAATGATTTATTGTACCAGACCATCATTCTGGTCATAGCCACCAATGGGCCAGATCCAAAGGCCTCTGTAATGAGAGTCACCCTGTTGATTTCATGGCTTTGGATCAAGACCAATGTTTGTGCATTTCTTTCAAGAAGCAATTTTTCCAAATAAGCCAGGGTTTATTTGGAATTATTCCAGGGGCTACGTGACACTTTCAAGAGTTTATATTAATCCAAGTGACTTTTAGGAGCCAGTTCTCTGGCTTTTTTTTTTTTTTTTTTACATGGAAAAAGCTTGAGGGAGGAGGGGAGGGAAAGAGAAGCACTGTATGAATCCATCTAGGCTTTTCTAGATTCTTCTTCTGAAGGCTTCTCTCAGGTCTAGCAGCACAGGCTGAGCAGGTGGCAGCACAGCATCCCATCCCCTCCTGTCAGTCTTTCCTGAGGAGCAACCACAACCTGCTGAAGCAGTTGTGCCATGGGTGGTTATGAGCAGAAAAAACACTGCCCTCCCGAGATATTTTCAGGGGTAGGGTCTTGGCTAGTGTTGCATTTGCTTCATGTGTCTGGAGTGGAGTAGGTGGGAGTTTGCCTGCTATAAGGAGGTGAACTTGGCACCTTGCTGTGCCTTTCAAGAGCAAAGCCAGCATTAGGGGCATGGGTTTAGTATGGTGATCCTGAGCTACCAGCACAGATCCCTGGGGACCATACCTTTCCAGAGCTGCAACTCATCCCCTCTTCCAGTTGGCTTCTGATAGCCAGTTTTTCAGTAGTGATGAGTGGTTTGTACTGGAAGGGTCCTATGGCTGCTCCAGCTCTCATGGTAGGCTGAACCAGACCTCAGCTGCCACCAAGTGAGAAAGAGGTGAGAGGGGAAGAAGAAAGGTGATGTAACATCTCCCAGATCTCTCACCTGTACTGCATTCCAGGACATCAGAGGCTCAGTGCAGCACGTTGTCTCTCAGCACAGAAAAACTCTTATAACTGCACACTGATCACTATCTTCCTCTTTACTAGGAAGCATGACCATCATATGCCTCCCTGCATTCAGAAGAAATGTGAGGGGCTGATGTCATTATATTTGCCTCCCCACAACAGTATCAAAGCTATCTCACAACTGCTCTAAAGCATGAACAAGCAAAAATGAAACACCCTTTCCCACATTCATGGGGTGTAATTAGAGGTAAGGCTGAAGAACAGAAGTCCCACTCGTTAACAGACAACACCATCTTTTTAGTGCTTAGAAACCCGGGTTATATGTTTAAATAAATACCTAGCTACAAAAATCCTGTTAACATTAAATTATGTGAAAAATTCTTTGGCAGAAGTCTGGGATCTACCCAACCAACATTCAGAAGAAGAGTGCTTACAGATATATAATTAACACAGCTTGAACCATTCAGTACAAATGTTAAGCAGCCTGAAAATTTACAGTTTTACAGCAGTATTTCTGAACAGATGGTGTAATTCCATGGTATGTTACAGCAGCAGTCTGATAGAATAGCAGTGAAAACAAGACAACATCTTTATTTATTAAATCACTAACTTCTGCACTCTGTTTTTCTTTCAGTGAACACAGAAAATTATTCATGCCCTTCAGTGCTGGAGGAGTATTCAGGCAGACTTTAGGACCATCCACCCTGAGGTAGTTAGGTGCTTAACCTCCCCTGAAATAAATTTTATTAGTATGTGATATTTTGACTCCTTAGCAGCTTATTATGGTATCCACTTAAGAAACTTTCTGCTGAAAACCAGGCCAAAAAGCCCCACTGCATGTGGACCTAGATCTACCAATTCTATGTTAGCTGCTCTGAGCATAAAAAATAATGCCCATAAAAAAATTAAAAACTTAGGATTTAACACACATTATTGTATAGACCTGCTCTTATTCACTTTGTGCTTTTGACTACCTCTTGCAAACCCTACTGTGAAAACTCAAAAGCACTTTTTCAAATGAAAGAAAATCAGAGTATCTAGTGTCAGCAAGCCTTGTAAAGTCCATACATGTTTACACTTGGCATCAGATTACACACATTTGACTTCTTGATTTAGTGTGTGCACTTGTGTTTTCCCTTCTTTTGTCAGAAATAAAATACAGCCATTCTTAAAAGAAGTCTTTGTTTTTCAAAAAGACCTCATTTGTACTGGATGTTAGGAGAGCTCACTTTTCGCCCCACCCAGAGAGAAGCCAAATACAGGGGGAAGAAAGCAAAATTCAGAAGAGGTTAATTTGGGTAAGAGCAATGTCTGTTTGCAAGACATAAAAATGAGAAAGACAGAGAGAGTGAGGCCAAACAGTGGAGTTCTTGGACAGGTTTTGGTTTTTTGGTTGGGTTTTTTTTGGTGTTGGTTTTGCTTTTTGTTGTGTTGGGATGTTTTGGTTTTTGGTTTTTTGTTTTTTCAGCATAAAAGCAATTCTGCTGAAATCTTACTCGGATCATTGCCTGAGTAAAAAAGAGAAACACAGTTCTTAAATTATTTTGTACTTTCCATGTGTAGAGGAACAGTCAGAACTGTATGGGGTTTTACGCCTTCTTAGTAGCCAGCTTATAAACAGCTTAGCTACCAGTCTTTCCATAGGAAAACCAATGTTGTGTGGATAACAATAACATGACTGCTTTACTTAAATAATGTGTGGTATCTGGCCATCTGTTAAGCAAGAGACAACTGGAAAGTAATAAAAATAAGAAATAAGAAACGTTAGCTGAGAGTCAGGAATTGGGGAACTGTCTTACACATCTGAAAAGTGTGCACAAGTTGACCTTCCTATCTCTTATTTCTCCGATTCTCTGAGAATATTACATGAAAATAAGATGAAAGTGAGAGGTTTGTATTTGAACAACGTGTGTTACCAGGCCATCAGGTGGAACATAGGTAGATGTTTGTACAATCAAGCTCCTAAAGATAGCAGTAGCCACGACAAAGTGAACAACTAGGTGAGACCTGACATTTTCAACATGTTTTTATGGATATTTATAATGCAGGAAAAGGAAACTCATGCAAATGTAGAAACCAGGTCAAATAAAAGCAGTTGTGTGACTTCCAAGCTAATTCAGACATTGCCCTATCATTGATCATTATGTAAATAAAAACCAAGTTCAATCAAACACCATTTGTGCCTGTTAATAATTTGAGGGAAAACCATAATCCAAACCATTTTTTTTCCATACATAACAAAGCAGGTTTGCCTCAGAACATGGCTCGATGCCCTCTGCACACAGTGAACCAAAGATCAGCCCAAAAATGAATAATTTATGAGCAAGTAAGTAAACCAAAACACTTGGTTATGAATCCTACTATCTCTGAATTGCCTATCTGACAAAGACTCTTAGTTTTGTTGCCATGGGCAATCTTATTGAATGTTTGCAGAAACAGAACCTTACTTTTATTTCCCCTGTCATCTAAACACAATATATTAAGCAGGTGGGTTGGTAGAGGGGTGGAAAATAACACTTTGGGTGTGCAATACATTTCCTGCAGTACTTCAGACAGAAATAGTGCTTCTAACATATAGCTTAGGTCATGTATATAGATTATCATAGCTCAGTGTCAAATTAACAGTGGCAAAGAAATGTTTCTTTTCTTATTTCTATGAACTTAATGTTGGAGGATGTGCTGTTCAAAGCTCCTGTGAGCATGAGACAAATTCAGGTCCACATATATATTTCCTTGAGTTTTATGCTCTGAAATTGTTGGCAGCTTAAAAATTTGCATTAATACATGATATTGCCTTGAAATCTCCTGATTGAAAATAGACTTAATGGTCAATACTAATCCAAGTTAAAACTGTATTCTTCCTGACTGTAGCTGTGCCACTTGTTCGGAGCTAGAACCTAGGACCAAATTTGTAAGAGGGAATGTGAACACAACCCAAATACATTATTTGCAGAAACCCATGGAAAAGAAAACTTTGAAGTTTTGTTTTCATCTGAGATGAGAAATATCCTCCTGGCAATCTGGGACCTTCACAGTTCAATTTGCAGAGTTGTTATTTCAGTTAAGAGGCTACCACAATGAACAGCAGCCTTACATCTACTCAGGAATTATCTTCTGTGTTGGTAGAAATCTCTGCTCCAGCAGTCACCTCTACGCTGGAGAAAGTTTCAATGTTGTTATTGATTCCTCATATAAGAGGTCTTCATCCAGTAGTATAGCATAGCATGCAAACAGCTTGTAGAAAAAATACCTATTAAATTATATACATATATATATATATAAACTGTAATGAGTTTTAAAGAATATTTCCCATCCATTTTAGTAGATTTTGGAAAATGTGTGGTGGACTGATGAAATTCAAAATAGGAAAGTAACTAGAGTGGCCTTGTTTACATTAATTACAAGAATGATTCTCTTCAGATTAGCAAAAGAAAAAAATGCCATTTATTGTATAGGATTTTTTTTTTAATTGCTGATGTGCAATCAGTTTAGACACTGAGCTAGCTGAGTGTTTGAATTTAGAGACATTGCTTGTCTGTTTTAGTAAGCATATTAATCATGGTTTCATGCTGAATTATCTGGAAAGTGAAGATGTTATAACAGTAGAAGAGTATACTTCTTAAAATGCCATTCCTCAGGTAGAATTTTGGTAGGGCACGTGGACGGGTGCTTGGTACAAAATCCAAAACCACTTCAAAATGTTGTTTAAATTTTTTCAAATGGAAGTGCACTAATGGGGATGTCCTGCAAATGTGGAGGACTCCACTGCTTACAAACTGGAGCTGCCATGGTACAGGTTCCTGTGGTGGCTGCTGCTTGGCCAGCACCAGGCACCAGTCCTAAATCATCATTACCTAGAACTGCCTGAGATAGCTGGATGTTTTGATCACAGTTTCTGCCCCTTTGAAAGTGGAAGCTGTGTATATCAAAGCACACCAGTCAAGGACCAGTCTCTCTTTACCCTGCAGAAAAAAAACCTCATGAGAAGCTCTCTGCTCTCTAACTTGCACTTCCTCTGCTCATGATAATAAAGTGCTGAGGATCTGAGAGAACTGAATATGAACTGAGGGCATGTGTAGCTTTTTTTTTTCTCATTTTTTTTGCTTTATAACAATCTTAATCTTCCAATGACAGTTGATATTTATTTTTTTTTAACTAAATAACAAGGGAATTGACAGCATTTCTATGCTGGGCAGGATGGACGAGGCATAACTAGGATGTAAGACCTGAAACTGTAACCAGAGAGGTTTGCACAATGGACACGGTGTTTGTGGTTCAGGTATTAAACTGCAATTTGATTAACCTGCTTAGCAGACTTCAGTTGATAAATGTGACTTTTGTGAAATTATTCTGATGGCAACAAAAACTTCTTTAGACTACTTGAAAGACATGAGATTGTTAAATACTGCTACAGTGATTTAATGAGTATTTATTTAGTTTCACTGTGACACTGGAAAATCAAACAAGATAAATTCAGTTTGAGCTTCAGTAGATTCTGATGAAAGTATTTTCATTATTTTTTCCAACAAATTCTTTCATTTTTTGTATTGTTAAATTTTGTTGGATTTATTAAAAAAAAAAAGCATCTGCATTGTAAAAAGTCTGCATCACTTCCTTTTTCTACACAGTGAGTGTATGCCAGCAGCCAAGCCTGTCCTGCACAGCTGACACAAGGACATGCTGGGTTCTCTTGGCAGCAAAGATCAACCTGGCCTTCCTCAGCTTAAGCTGAGCAGTACTACCCTTCACACAGCATCAGCCTTTCAGACTGTGCCTCATGGATAAAGCACTTCAGTCATCATACCTTCCTCCTGTCCATCTGCTAAGCACTGGCCATGGGGCTAGTTCATTTCTTTCTAGCATTTGATTCCTTTTGTTCAGCTTCTCATCCTCTAGACCTGCAGCTTCCAGCCATTTCCCTGCTGATGTGCAGTGCACGCCTGTGCCTGTGGCTTTGGGAGAGCAGCTGCTTTTAGCCCTCTATAGCCAAGACCTTTTGTGCAGTGATTTATTTCACAGTGCTGTGTGACAAGGTCTGTGTAGCTCCCCTGATTGTTTTGGTATTTTGGTAGGCATGGTCCCACCTCGGAACCTCCAAGCTCCAACACAGACAAAGAAAAGTAATTGAGAGAAAAGAAAGATGTTGATTAGTAAAACTAATTTCAGGAAAACTTTGTGGCAATTGGTCTAACTATCATTTCCAGTATTTTGTATTGCTCACTTCATGGAGCCAGAAATGGATGAGAGACCCCTTATAAACATGAAGCAGTATTACAGGAAACATGCACTTTTCTTGAGTTTAGGGAGGTGCTTGTCACATTTGTTTACGGAATAGCTCATGCTGTTTACAGGGACATTAACTACATGAGGACCATTTTTTTCTCTCTGCGATGCTTATACTCTGTGCACTCATTCGGAAAGTAAGTCAGTGGATTCTTTTTTTATGCAGTTCAAGCCTAGCTCTGCAATATAGTCATTACGGTGCTGCCTACATGCATTAGTTACTGAAAGGGCTGAGGCCAAAATAAAAGAATGCAAATCACATTAAGTGCTGAAGCCAAGTGCTGCTGTGCTGCAAGAAATGGGAAGGCAAGAGCAGGTCTGTGGCACCACAACAGCAGCAGGGGCTGCTCTGCCAAACTGCAAAGTCCTCTGTCAGGGCTGGGCGGGAGGAAGGAGGAGAAGGGGGTCCACAGGATCCGAAATAATCACAGAGGAGAAACAAAAAGCAAAAGGCATGAGAAGAGAAAATATGTGCTAAAACTTGAAGGAAACCAGAGTGAAAGAAACAGGTGTGGGCAAGTAGATAAAGGATGAGGGGGAAACAACAATCACTCATCATTCCTATTTTCAAAAATAAAAGAGTAGAAGAGAAGGGAGGAGCAAGACCACCCTTTAGATAGGACACAGGAAAAAGGAAAGGTGAGAAGGAAGGTCAACATGAAAAATTGAAAAGGAAAGAGAGAAAAGGGAGAAAAACCTCAAGAAAAATGATAAAATTGTGATGCTTTCCCCTCACCCCAAACAAATGTTCTTGACTTGTTTTTCTCTTAGCAAAAAAAAAGACAAAAAAATACAGACCGAAAGAAAGCAAAAGGATGATTACAATGTTATACTAAGGAGATAAAGAAGGGGAGAAAATTGAGTATCAGATGTATTCATCAGAGGATATGTAAGGGAGTAGCCGAATTCAAGAACACTGCAATGCAAAAAAAGAACATTTATTCAAGAAGGAAAATTATATCTCCAGCAGAATTCCTAGAATATTACTGCAAGCCCACAGCTTTGTCAAAAAAAACCCCCAGTAAATAAAACTTCTGTCTGAAACTTTTCCCATCATTCCAAGACAGTTGGTATTTAATCTAAATAACCTCCTGCTGTTGATCACAGACTGTAGCTTTGCAATCCAGACTCATCACAGCCCAGTCTAAATAGAGCTTTAATAAATACTCAGCTTAAATTCACTCAAATTCCATCTTGCTTAAAGTATGATCTCTATTTCTGAACCCACAGTGGCTGAACTGAAAACTGCAACTTTGTGACAGTTTGGGAATGCTGGATTTTTGTGCTCCATCTCCAGCTTCACAGACTACAGTACCATGAGTGCCTCAGTAGTAGGCCCACTGGCACTGCATCTCAGGTAGGGTCTGAGAAGGGACACCAGAATTGTATAGCCCAGGTTCTTCCCACCTCAATCCAAACGTTGCTTTTGCAACTGGTTTGCTTCCACCCACTCCTATTCATAAATATTAATTTATTGACATGCACAGAGGGCCAAATATAAGAAAATCGGAGTTGTTGAAATCTAAACAGGAAACCGAAGCCTAAAAAAATGCAGTCACCATTTCTAATGACACTGGCATTTTTAAGCTCCCTAGAGGCAGTAATGCCTAGAGGCAATTTTTCCTTCACAAGAAACTCAGGAGAGTGTCCATTTGCAAGCACATGAGAAGGCCTCACCCCTCCTCACTTAAATGCAAAGCACTTGCTGCAAGAGAGAGCTGGGACTGCAGTTGCTCCTTCAGCCAGATACCTCATCCAAAATAGCCCCTTTCCACCTGCCAGATCAAATCAGCAACCCAGAGGAGGGCTTTTACAAACTCCAGCTATCGTTTCCTCCTGCCTCAGATCCAGTGACCCAACATTAAGACCATTCCCTGCTCCAACTTTACTGCACTGATTGACAGGGTCAGTCCTTGCTAAATGTCACTAAATCAACATCCCTCCAGGGTCTCTTTCTGAAGGGAGAATACGCTGTCTCTCGGGTGACCTTCAGAGTTCACAAGTGACTGATGCAGAAGCCCCATGCCATCCATCACTCTGGCAGGAGGGGGCATTTGCAGAGGGTCAGAATGGCACGAGACTGCCATGAACTTCCTGCACCCTGCTTTCCTTACATACCGAGCCCCACCTCTTCCAGTGATTCTGTGGTACAGAGCACATCTTAAATGTCCTGTTCTGTTTGTACTGGCCCAAGGGCTACTGCATGTGCAATCTCTCATTTGATCTGTTCAAAGGCCTGTTTTTATTCAGGACCCAAATGAAAATTATTTTCCTTTCGAGTTATTTCATAGAGAGGTTTTACAATCTGACTGTAACCAGGAATGTGCATTCTTCAGAAACCCAAAGCACCTAAGAAGGCTTGTGTTTCATTTTTGTTAGTTAGTGGGGACACGGCTGTTATTTTGTTAACCACATCCATTGGGATCTGCCAATGCCCATCTTGCCATTTGATTTCCAAAAACAGAATCTCTTGTGCAGGTCCCTTGGCCTTGCTTTTTTTTTTATGGCAAAACCAGTGTCTAGAAGAATTTCAGTTATCTTCTTACAAAATCTCCTTCTGTATTACCCCACACAATGATATCAATGTATTGCAGGTGTTCTGGAGCTCCACCTTTCTCCAATGTAGTATGGAAAAATTAGTATGTCCGTGGCAAATGATAGGGCTGTGTTTCCACCCCTGGGAAAGTAGATTCCAGGTGTATTGGACAACTCTCCAGGTGAAAGCAAACTGAGGCCTACACTCTGGTGCTATAGGAATAGAGAAAAATGCATTAGCATGTCAATGGTAGCAGACCACTTAGCGGCCTTTGACTCCAGTTCATACTGGAGCTCCACCATGACTGGTATGGCAGCACTCATTGCTGGTGTGACCTCATTCAGGCCACGATAGTCCACAGTTCATCTCCATGCCCCACTAGATTTTCTCACTGGCCATATAGGACTGTTAAAGGGTGGGCAAGTTTTGCTGACCACCCCTCAACACTCTGGCTGACAGATCAGCTTCTGGATGGGAGCTACAGAGTCTCTGTCGGTGCGATATTGTCGTTGATACTCAGCTTCTGTAGCAATTGGCACCTTTTGATCCTCAACTCTCATCTTACCCATAACAGTAGACTCCTCTGAAAGGTTAGGCAGGACATTCAAGCTTTTTATTGTCCTCAGTCCCTACATCTGCTATTCCAAAGAGCCATCAATACCCTTAGGGGTCCTTATAATACCCATTCTTGAGAAAGTCTATGCCAAGGATGCACGGAGCATCTGGGCCAGTCACTGTATGGCTCTTTTCCCATTTATTGCCAGTGAGGCTCACTTCAGCCTCTAATTCAGACAGTTCTTGAGATCCTCCTGTTACTCCACTAATGGTAACAGATTCACTCCCTTTATGATTTGATGGCAATATGGTACATTGTGCACCAGTATTTACTAGGGCTCTATACTTTTGTGGTTCTAACGTTCCAGGACATCACATCCACACAGTCCAACAAACTTGGTTGTCCCTCTCCTCCACCTGTCTGGAGGCAGGGACCTTCTAATTCCCACTAGACAATCTGTTTTTGTTAGATGTTTCTCTCCAGTTGCAGAGGCATCAGGCTTTACATCTGGTTTTGACTCAGATTCAACTTGGGTAGGACCCTCTCCTTGTTCTGTTGCCGGATCTGACTGCTTTGATTGTTTTCTTCTCCTCACAGGAGCTACTTGTACAGGTGCAGGTTGAGTGGGAGTGGCTACAGTAGGTGCTGGTGTAGCTGTCGGCTGTATTGCTGGAGCTGGAACAGTTGCAGTGCTTGTTGTGGGAGTTGAATCAGCAGCAGATTGTTTTGACTGAGGCAGCAGCAGGGCTTGTTGTGGGGGGCCTGCCGACTATTAGAAGCTGTGGTGCTTGCTTTAGGAGTTGGGGCAGCAGTAGCAGGGCTCGCTGGGGGAGCCTGCAGAGTATGAGATGTGGTAGGAGCTGGGACAGCAGCAGGGCTGGTTGGGGGTGAGGCCTGTGGATCCTTAACAGTCACATCACGTTTCCTGGGGGTCATGGAGTGTATCACAGAAACTCACTGGGAAGCAGCAGCACTCTCTGTTTTTTGGTGGCTGCCTGACCTATGTTTCTAATTTGACGCCCCACATTAAAGACATTAGTAAATAATAATAGTAATATTGTTGTATTTTGGTAGTAACAATGACCACAATCCTCATGGTTTAACAGAGTTTTAAAATCCAGTGGAATCAGATTAGCATAATAACTTCCCAAGATAAAACCAAGTGTATTCGTAGTAATTAAATCCACTATGTAATGCCCATGGTACAGAGCCACACCTGCTGCCCATTTCAGTGCAACATAAATTAAGAGATAAACACCACAAGAGACCAGCAGTTTTTGCCCAGCACCCAGAACCAACAGCTTTCAGATGAACAGTGAGAACAAACTATAGCATAATGCGTACGGCACCTAAGGGAACAGCACAGCATTTAATTCAGAAAAAAAATGCTAAAAAAACACAAACTGACACTGCCCTCAGAAACAACAACATTTTAGGCCCTGTTTTAGTTTCCAGTTCTTAAAGATGCTCATAAAAAAACCCTAAAACAACATACAAAATAAAAAAACCCTCTCTCAATTGAGCGAACCAGAATTTGAACTATTTGGGCAATATATCAGAGCTCTGATCATGCCCCATGTTGGGAACCAATAAATCTGTCACAGTTTAGGGTCAGGGCAGCCCTAGGACCAATAACAGATGCTCTCTTTTAACCTCACTCCCCAAAGAGGGAAGAGAAAGGGAATAAGGGAGACTTCACAAATGGAAAAGGAAACTAGAACAGCATTAATGAAAATAATAATAATGGAATATATATAAATATGTACAAAACCAGTACCAAACCCAACCCTGCTGATGGTAATTCCATCACCATCACTGATGCCGTGGAGTTGGCACAGGGAGAGTCCCAGACTCCCAGACTGTTATCACTGCTAGAATTCTGCAAGACACGCTGCTCACTTCAGAAAGTGCAGTTAATTAGAAGAACTGAGCTGAAAAGTAAAATCACTGAACAGAATTTGTTTGGTTCTCATTCAAACCAGGACAATCAGAAGAAGGGAGGAAAAGGTGAAGTCAATGAAGCCGCAGTGAGTGCAGCAAAGGTCAGGCCAAGGAGGGAACCCAGAGTGCACACACACACATACACAACAGACATGGAGAGACAGAGAGAGGGCAAGAGTGTTTTCTATTATCTGCCTGCTATAAATATTACCTTTCAGGTCAAATATTTTGTTTTGAAAATAGCCAAATCCCAAGGACTGCTTCCACCAATCAATCTGAAAGGAAGGGAGAGAAATGTCAATTTGTTCTTCATCCAAAAACTAGCTCAAAACAAACAAGGTCACGGCTGTTTCATGGCTAACAGCAATGAATGACTTCTATCAGCTCCTCTTTTGTTCCTTACTCAGGTGAAAGAAAAGCCAGATTTCTGATGCAGAGAGGAGTAATGCTCAGGATAAGACCTGGAGGAGCAGTCCCCCATGTGAGCTGTTTATGAAGTGACTACGTCATCTAGAACTGACCAAACTGACTGGCAACATGAATATGTGACACAGCTAATGCTCTACCATACAAAGTTATTAAACCATATAAGCAAAAATAAAAGATTACAAGGTAGATTAATTTTCCAGGAGGTATGAATCTCCACTGATTAATTCCTCCCCTACAATTAAAAATTGCCTTTTATTTTTTATTTTTAAAAAAGGAGGAGGGGGAAAGAATACTGCCTCCTTTGCCATACTTGATGCGGTACACTCTGAGGAGTACTTGGGAAAAACCAACAGCTTGGCTGGCAAGTGACATCTGAGGACTGATAAACAGCCCTATTTTGCTTAATGCAGCCCTCATCAAGGATAGGAGGAGTCTGGGGGACGCAAATCAAGAGGCTGCTTTCTGAATTTCCTCAGCCTGTACTCTTTTGGTAGCCATAACATCTCACATCCCCAGCTGTGGGCAAGTAGTCACTGGCAGAACACCTGCTGCCCACATGCCAATGTGGAAACCATGATGGTCACCTTTCTCAGTGGTGCCTTCCCTCTCCATTTGCTTAGGAAACAACCAGAGGAAGGCCTGTGTGACTCCACTTGCAGCCACACAGAATGATGAGAGCCTGGGCACCACAAGTATCTTGAGTTTGGAATTGTGACTTACA
The DNA here is from genome assembly GCA_013401355.1 of Ceyx cyanopectus. Taxonomy (NCBI): domain Eukaryota; kingdom Metazoa; phylum Chordata; class Aves; order Coraciiformes; family Alcedinidae; genus Ceyx; species Ceyx cyanopectus. The sequence continues at coordinate 15,316 of VYZU01010169.1, forward strand.
AGCCCCTGTTTGAAGACATTCCTCAGAGAGCTGAATTTTCACTCATTTACACTAGGAGCTCAAGTGTTCTGCACTGAGGTTTGTAAGGTAGTGTGTAAACATTGCTACACCAAAACCCAATGTTTCACCCCCTTCTAAATACATTATCACCAGCTTCACAGACTGATTTTTTTTCTCATTCTGGAAGATGCCATTAAATATGATAAATCCCCACAGTGTATTTTTGATAGCCTAGTAAATACTCTGCAGTATGTTTTGAAAAATAAGAGAAGGTTAATAAAAGGAGATTACGTTCCAGGCTGGGAGCAGAGTGCCTTAACTGGCATGCTGGCTCTGCCCCGTGAGTTCATGCTACAGAAGGAGGGGGCTCTAGGCTCACGTCATCCATTACTCCTTATTCTTGTACTCCCCAAGCTTGAGCACTGAGCATACTGAAGTTTGAGGACCAATGATCCATGTAAGTGCTTAATTACATTAATGTGATTGGAGGGAACATTCCTTACCTAGCAAAACACACTAACCACTTCTTTCCAAAACAAAGCTACTTAGAAGGAAGTGGTAGTGTGAAAAGAGCATAAGAAAAAGGCAGTGAAGTTGCCCCACTAAAGGCTCTTGGTTATTTAATCCTTTACCATTTTCCTACCCCATCCACTGTCTACAGTATAGTATTGGGAGGTTTTGTAACTATTGTAAATATTTGTAAATAATTATGACTGAAAGAGAAGCATTGCAGTCCTATGCTGTCATATCAGATATATCAAAACTAGCTCCTTTACAGTGATAAAACACCTGGGCAAAGGAGGACTGTGCAGGACTAAAGCGTGAAAGAGGGACCTCAAGTACTTACAACAAGGGTATTGCCACAGGCACAGAAAGGAAAGGGAGTAGCAGTGGGGTGAAAGTCAATGCTAATATTAAGAAGGGGTACACATTCAGCAAAAGTACAAATAATAGGTACAGAAATCACTACATGTGCTGGGAACCAGGAGACACTGAGGCATCATTTTCCACGTGAGGTGCTGCTCTCTGGGCATCAGCATTTGAGGTCCCCCTCCCTCCCCAGGCACCTCTAGTGGATGGATGTCTGCAATAAGCAGCTGCTATGCAATTGTTTATCACCATTATGTCTGCTCTGGTTTATGTATTGGAATGGGGTTATCCAAGGTTTTTAGGTAGTGGGAGTGGGATGATGACTAGCTGGCTGAGACTCAAACCAGCCAAAACAGAGATCACTTGAAAGATGCAGAAGGCGGGTGGGGGTGGAAATGACAGGAAGGATAACCCAGTATCAGCCCTTCCACCCAACAGTACAGCCTTTTATACACAAATCAAGTTTGAAGTGCAGAGGACTCAGAAACAAAGCTGACACTACACTAGAGCCACATCAAAGAGCCTTCTTTCTTTATCTGCTCTTGGTAAAGAGCGTGCAACCTCTTATTTCAGATGTGGATTTCTGACATTCACCATATTCTGGTCACCCGAAGAACAGGCTATTGACGTGGCTTTACTTGCTCAGGTCCTTAAGATTACTCAGAAGCTGAAGTGAAATCCAACACACAACAGCCTCAAGTGGTGGCTTTATGATTAATTATGCATGAAGGTTTACAGGTTGAATTTAATGCAATGGTATGGTTTTTTTAACTGTAAATGCTTTCACTTTCCCCAAGACACATGTCTGCCTATGCTGCCACAATAGAATTCAGCTGCAGTATATGTCTGCATAAGCTTCTTGATATGCAAGAAGCAGTGTGATCTACATGCTAAACTTTAATTTGTAGCCAATTCACTGGGGAGGCAGTTCTTCTTGAGATTACTTGTGCTATTTTTGTACTCTTCTCTCAGTTTCTCCTGGTTTTGCTTGGTTATTGAGACTGTTGGCTTTATATTCCTTAATGGAGATGTATTTTACATTAAACATATCCAGGCAGAAGGAGGACTGATAGCCTGTGCATTTCTGAAGTAATAATACTCACTAATCTCTTATGAACTGTTAGGCACTGAATACTGCAATTCAGCACTAGGAATTTGGTGGTTATATTATATGTACCTGCTAATACAAAAGTTATAGTGTGCGATCATACAACTGTCACCATTTTCTCTACAGTGAGATAAGATACAGTAAGACAACTTCTCACACAAAGCTTATGTCTAGGAAATTAGATATATTTAAATATCCAAAGCTATACCACAGTTCCCAAGACACTCCGTAAAGCAAACTCAACATTTCTCATCAATATAAAATAATGTAGAAGGCATTACTTCTACCCTTGTAAAATGTTTCTTCTCTTTCATATCATCATCATTCTAAAATCGAAAGTGCTGGAAAAATTCCTTTTTTTCCAGCTTTTCTAAGAGTTTTCCAAAACACAACCATTTACAAACTTCTAAAAAGTTCAGTAAACATGCTCATGGAAACAATGACATCGGCAGTGTTTCCAATGTAAATGGTGCAGCAAGGTGCTGGTGTATGAGAACCAGAAAGTCAGACAGGAGTTAAAATTTTGAGTTACTTTAGTGAGATGTTCTCAACTGAAAAACACCTGGGAAATCAGCTAAAAGCCTAAGGAACAAAAGAAGGACCAAACTTCTTTTTATTCTGTGGGGAAAAAAATACACTTTTGTAAAATAGATATGCAGTTCATTATTAGTTTTGATTTTCTACCAGCTCCAAACACATGTTAAGTATCTGCTCCTGCTGAGCTGACCAGTGCCGAGTGCAGCACTATAAACAAGTTGACTTTTTCAAGTCAGGAGACATTCTGCTATATTGTTTCCCTTTCTTTTTTTTTTCAAAACTCTGGAAAGTTTGCTTCAGTAACTTCAAGCCACACTGAGATACCAGACCTTCTATTACTCAGATCCAAGAAAGGAACACAGAAAAGGGGGTGGAGGGGAGGAGGAGGGGAGAATAGTCTCAAAACCAGTTAAGAAGGCAGGAGTGTTGGGTTATTTTTCTCTACAGAAAAAAAAAAAAAAGAGTTTTGTTTTGGGACAAATGAATAATGCTAAGCAATGTGAAACCAAATATGTCTCATCACGGGTTCCCAAAGAAAGTCTCCATATTTAAAAAAAAAATACATGGTTTATTTTGAAAGGGACACTCTGAGATGCTGCACTTTGAGAATGATTAAAGACATTAAAAACTTCAAAACTTTCAACTGAAAACTCTCCAGCTCTTAAACAGAACAACAAATTGAATTCATAATCAAGCAAGTTAACTGCTTTTGCTTTCCAGAACAGCACATATTGGCAAACACAGTTATTAGTCACAAAAACCTATTTTACCCAACTCTAGCTAAAGACCATGGGGCTGTTTCCCCAAATTTAAAGGAGAAAAGATCTTCTGTGAGTTGGTTCAGATCACAATTATCCTTCTCTGCTTGCCAAAGGCAGCTCTGCAGAGCTCCAACTAACTACACCTTATTTTCCTTCGGCTCACTTTGGAGATAGGATAGCCAAGAGATAAGGGAGAGGCACAGAAATTCCCTCCCAAAGGAAGGAAGGCTGGAGGGGGGGAAACATGCTGGGAATTTCCTTCATACGTAGGGAATTTTGAGAGCCAGACAGGCTGGGACGTTTGCACAAAAGCAGTCTTCAGCAGCTACAGCAGAACACGGTATTGGCCTGATTTCCATGGGGGGGAACCAGTAACATCACTGCAGTGATCGAATCTTGTTTGCCATGTACTTCAGCCACAAGGTGTGTTAGCAACTTAATTTTCTTGCATGCTTCTCGAGTATCTTGCCTCAGCAGCCTTAATGTATGTAACTTCAGACCCCTGGCCAGGCAACCTCACCGATCCTGGCTGCTGCTTGATCTCTTTCTGCCTAAACGCACACCTCTCCCAACACCGATTTTTTTAAAGCTTCACCTATAAAAAGGAGCCTCCTTCAGGGTGAGAACAGAGGATTATTATCACTCCTCTCCTTTTTTTTTTTTCACCTGTTTTAACTCATGACAGGACTTCACCACTACACTTACTTCAGTNAGTCACTATTTTTTCAGAGGTCCCCATTTAAAAAAATAAAAAATAAATCCAGATTTGTTTCAATGTATGCTGTAAAGCTTTTTCATTTCATTCTTAGGGGAAGGAGAAAAAGGGAAATTCGTTGTCTTTTTCCAATTCCTCAACTTCATAACTGGCAATGAGTAAGTCCCAGCTAGTTAGTTCCCTCCATCGCCCACTGTGGTGAAGCTGACACAGTAATTCCTAGCATACAGTTGCTAGAAAAACCCCCACAAAGTGTTAATTTTCATTCTACGGTGCTAAAAGGAAGAGCAACCTCGGATGAAGAGCCATCATGTAAAGCACTGAACACTTCACGTCCAGTTTCAGCCAAGCGCTAAGTAAAAGTTTATCTTCAAGAGCAGCAATGATCCCACCCAGGCAACCAGGATCTCTCCGAGAAGGATGAGGATGCCAGAGGGGATGCCCGCACTGAAGAGTGCTCCAGCTGAAGACATCCCTCCCTCTCCTGCATCGGCAGCAGCGTTCAGTTGCTCTAAGAAACGCTTGCCTGGTACCATTGGACTCTCAGACACAAATGCACCTGCACTTTGAAGGTCAGTTGAACAAACGATGGCAAACATTTCAACTGCACGATTCCACAATGAACAGCCAGAGTTAGCAGATCGGATGCTCAGGCTGAGCATCAGACCTCACAGAGCTCCCATCAACACTCCATGATGCAAAGAAAACGGAGGAGGAGAAATAAAAATGACAAACAAACAAACCAACCCCAACCACCACCAAAACCACAACCACACACAGAACAAAACCCAAACAGAGCGAACAAAATAAAAACCCGTCCAACCAAACTTGACTTGATTTTCAGCGGATCGAGTTGTTGCAAGAGGTGCCAAAAGAAATAATTTCGAGGCAAACAGTTGGTTTGATGGCTCCACTAATTACAGGCCAGGGCTGTTCCTGCTGTGCTGAAGAAGGCCAAGGCTTGTTGTCAGGCAGACAGATTAGCCACTGTTGCCCATTAAGACCACCGCTTGAGTGTAGACAGAGACGGGGAAGGAAACATAAGAAGGCGGCATGTGCATAACCAAACAGGCTACCTTGCTGAAAAGAAACCCCCTAAAGCCACATTCTGCTTCATTAGCACATGAAAATAAGGTAATTGAATACTTCATTCTCCCATCCAGAGCCAAGATCCATCACTCATGGAAATGGAGTTTTGATAAGGTGGGGTGTTTAAATGAGGCAGAAAGAGTCTTTGAGTGTGTGTTACTTTGTTTATCTGAGAGAAATCCCACTTAAATATAAGTGAAAAAGACATAAAAATCACGATGCTGTGAATCATTGGATCTCAAAATTAAGCACCTCTGAGGATGAGATTTTAACAAATCCATTTTAACATTATTCGGAGGACAGAAGGCATTATGCTTGTTGCTGCCTTTGTTTTTGTATCAAAAAAATCTAGTCTTTTTTTTTTTTTTCTCCACTACTTTAATTCTCTATCTCACTAGCTATTTTTTGCTGGCCTTTAACATCACATTTATCAAGAGATAAAACAAGCAATTTTAAGAGCAAGGTATTTTAAAACAGATTTTTTGCTGTTGCATTTTGTGTTTGGCTTTGGTTTTTGTTTGTGTTTTGGGGTTTTTTTTCTAAAGTATGTCATATGTTCAGCTTTGGGGATTTGCTTTTACTTTTTTACAATACCTCAGCTCATGACCAAATTAAGAAAAAGATCTATCATTCCCAATTCCAGACTCAGATGGCTCCTACTTTAGTTATTTGGCTTTGTGTTAACAAAATAAAAAAAAAAAAGAAAAAACAAACCAACCAACAAACAAAACAGAGAAAGTTAAAAAAAAAATGTGGTATTTAAAGGGCAAGAACATAAGCAGAAGGTTGTTTATCTCCTTTAGCAAGCTAAACAGCACCAAACTCATTTTCTCCCACTGGCTGATCACCTTAAGAATGAAGTACAGTGAGTGGCATTTCCTCCAGAAAAAAAAATATTTACGTAAATACTGCAAATAGACTCCTTCCCTCAGCCAGAAATGTCTGTATGGTATTGCCAAAGCTTTCACATAAGCAGGAATGAGAAAGGCACAGAGCTGCACCCTTGTTCTTGGGTTTAAGTGAAAGTGGTTTCCTAGTTTGGAAATCTTTATGCTGCTATGTTCTCTGCAAACATAAGTCAAAATAATATGACATTACAGAGCAGCTCTCAGTCACTGGCCACCACAAAGGTTTTGATTACATTTAAAACAAACACCGCCATCACCCCAGGCTCTTTACCAGGGATGCATAAAACATCCCTAGCTTTTGTCTGACTCTCTCTCATGTGTACGGACATGTGACAAAACAATGGCAAGGCTCTCCTGCTTAGAAATAAATATGTGTAATAACCACAGTGCTGCTAAAGAGATGCATATTTACAACACTTTCAAGGTAAGTAAATGAAGTTGGTGCTGAGGCTGAGCTGTGCTGCCATTACCCCTTCTCTGGCCTGTCTGCTCCCATCACATCTTTTGCTGCTGGCAGTGGTGCATGTCCACTCCTGTGAAAGGCCAGCTGAAGGAGATAACCCTGCAGAGAGCTACTTGATTTTCTGTGGCTTCATCTTCAGGTTGAGGACTGTAAAATGGCTTGTACAGGTTCGGCTGTGAGCCAGCTCAAAAATGAGGGAGAAAGCAGGAAAAAAGGAAAGAGAGGGCTCAAGCTGTTGTGGACCTGCACCTTTTGAAAAATGCCACTTTGGCCCAATGACTGCTGATGGACTAGAGGTAAACCTGAAGGGCTGGGGCAGGGTCCAGTAAGTAAATATTTTACCACCCTTCCTTGTAGCCAATGTAATGGTGGGAAAATAAAACAGGTTAGCATCTAAGGTAATTAGGTCCTACCACATAGCCTTGCAATACATACTTAAAGTCAAGTCACTATTTCATAGTCTGTAAAAATACAGGGCTGCCACAGCAAGCATAAAGTACCACCAGCTGACAAGCAACCATGCTGCTGCTTTCCCAAGAAGCAGTGGACAAACAAAGAAGAAGCTGGACTGAAGTCTTGACTGTGAGGGAATTACAATAGTCCAGCCTCGTGATAGCAGCAGCACGTGCTGCTGTTGCACCACAGCTGCCATAGGCAACAGAAATGCTGGAAAGCCTTTTTTTTATGTGTACTTATATAGATCTTCTAAGCAAAATTAGCAGGCCATGAATTAACACCCCCTTTTGTGCCTGCCAAAAGAAAGCAAAAAATAAAATAAAACCATGTGTCCGAGGGTTGTGTGAAATGGTGTCACAGACCTTACTGCATATTTTCCCCACCCTTCGACTGGAAGAATGCACTGTGAAAACTGTGCAACTAAAGCAAACATTTGCAGATTATACCCATCTTGTGATTTCCTGTGGAATAAATCTGGATAAAGCAAAACGAAGACTTGATCTGACCCTTTTATCTTGGAAAGAATATCTTAAATCAAACTGTCCGAATGAACAACAGTCTTTATGCCTAGTAAGATACTGATTTTCCAGGCCTGACTACAGTCAGTAAACAATGTGCCCCAGGAATTCATCCAGAGCAAACTGGAGCTGCAGAGCCCACAGGGAAAGAGAAAAATGGGTATTATCAAAGTGCTAATAACTTTCCACAACATGTTGAGAAAAGATTGCAAGAGGTCTCATGAACATTTGAGCACGGACAGCAAGCTTAGCTCTTGATAACCACAGTTACCCAACACCCCTAAGCTTACTACTTCTTACCAAATGTGGCCCAAAATTGAACACACGAGCAGCTTCCCTTAATAGCTGTGTCTACACTCAGATTTCCATGTAGACTTCTCACAGTTCTGCTGCTGGCTTTGTTGAGCCAATGGAAAATTCTTCCTGAAATTCCCTGTTGCTGATAAAGCCCCAGACTACATCATAAACTGCCAAGCCATCGATCACGACCAAAATGTTAATGTAACAGCAGCAGCAAACCACTGAAGACTCTGGAGAGGATAGTTTTGACTGTCATGTAAAATACCTTTGTTATACAGAAATCGAGTCAGATGTGTCACAGATGCAAAAAACCATATTGGTGGTAAAAGTCTGTCTGCTTTAATATTTCTGTAAAAGCTAGTATTTCTGACTTAAGGAAATTCAGTTAAAGATGAGAATTACTGCCAGGTGTAATGACACAAATATGTGCCAGCACAAATCCCACATAGGCTACATAAAAAGAAAGCAAGCATAGTTCTATTTAGTCTTCCTGGCCCATTTTTTTTTTTTTTTCTGTGCTCAAAAATAGAGGAATATTTAACAGGTGTCATTGTTTCTCCCAGGTGTAATTATCTTTTTCACTTGCCCATGTGAGAAAAGCAAAGCCATTTAGTGAGCAGGCTGAAAGTGATGATTAATTAAACAACTTCCAGGGCCTAGGGGATCCTCCTCCATTTGGGTTACATTTCCTTTAGCTGTAAACTAAGGAGTGCAAGAGACAGACTCCTCAGCTTTTTGCTTTAGCTGGTATGCAGTTGTAAAGGTCGAATATGCTTAAGCTGGTAGGTGTTTGTAGGGGCTTGAAAAAGTTTCTCAGCTTACTTGTCAGCCTGTCTGGCATCAGTCATCCAGGAATAACACTCACTGACTCAAAACACAGTGGTGTTTTCTTAAGTGCTTGTGACAATATCTCAGCACCATCCAATGAAAGACTGGGCATCAGTTTTTATATTTAAGGGGCAAAATTGCTGGTTATATTTTTTTTCCTTTAATCACCGAGACCTGAATCTGCCACTTTTTGAACTGAATATTCATATGCTCTAGGTGAACCCCAGAAAGCAAGTCACCTCAATGAAGCAGCCTCACAGCTGATTTTCTAGTGAAAATTTGCCAACAACGAGAGAGACAACAGGTCAGAGCTGGTAAGACGTGGCCCCTTTCCCTTTTTCTTACTACAACAACACCTGGGGGACCTTTGATCTGAATGTCGGTGGGGAAAATTGATAAACACATCCTCTCATTATACACTGACAGGTGTATGTTCCTAAAACTGCTACATTCCACTACTTTCAGCTGTGCTGGAAAGCAATAATTCAGAAGTTTACCCCTTCTGTCCTCTGATCTCACTGGCATCTAAGTACAAAGCATCCCAGCAAGCCCAGTATTCTCAGCATCAGCAGTGATGGCACCGACCAGTTCAAGCAGCACATGTAAGGACAGGGCCAAAGTGCTGGCTGAGATTTCATTTTTAGTACTTAACTCTGTGCAGACCTTTACAGCTTGAGGAAAAAGGGTGTTTCTCATGCTTAGCAGGAAGAGTTCTGGGCTAGGCAGATGGAGTTTTGATGCCGAGAAGGCTGGATTTAAGGCTAACGGGGCTTGATTTTGCCAGCGCAGTGGTAATTAGAAGTCTTGTTGAAATCAGTGCAGCTCCCGTGGATGCTCAGATCCCTCCCCACAACGGCATGTAGCTAATCATGTGTTTGGAGCCGGGCTATTCCGTGCAAAAGCATATCCCATCCTTGTAGAAATAATCTTCCTTCATTTAAAAAACAAGTCTCCAGCTTTGGCAGTTTCACGCGGGAGGCAGTGCTTCTCCTGCTGTTAAAAACATGCCTGTATGCTTCAGTAACTGGAAAGGAGGAAAAAAGCGTAGCAAATTTTTCCATTTTTCTCCCCGATTGTTCCACGTAGTGTTTATCAGCGTCTTTTGTTAGAAAATTAAAAGTCGAACTGCCAAGCAGAAAAGCCACCACGAGCCATGCAATAACCTTCAGGCATTTTAAGAGCAGCAGAGGTTAGAAGGGCAGCTCCTGACTCTAAACAGCACCTATTGTTTCTCTTTCTTCTTGAATAACAAAAGCAGAGCTGAAAGCTATTTACCTGGTTTTACCGCAGTCAGATCTCATTTCCCCCTTCATTTTCAGCAGATGATCTTATCAAATAGTGTCATTTCTAACAATTGCTTTGATCGGATATATATTTTTTATTTCATTAGGAAGTTCTATAACAGAGAACTGCATACAAAGTCACCAGCAAAAGAGAACTTGGAAGGCCTTAGGATTCTGTCGATGCATACTTAAATTAAGAGTAACTGTTTTGAAGCTTATAGGTTAATAAGCTTTCATTTTGGTATGATGAGGGCCAACTTAAGAGTACAAGGCTCTGATCTTGCAAACACTCCCACACGAACAACTTTCCGTCTGCACCATCCCATGTGTTCCCCTCCTGCTGAAATCAGTCATCTAACTGGACACATAACTTGCATANGCCATTTAATTTATAGCTCACACAGAAACAATTCCTAGATTTTCCAACCTTCATTTAAATTTGTTTGTTTACTTTCTCTAAATCACTTCCTAACATCCATCTCATCTTTTGTACACTTCTGCAATTTCATTAAAATTATAAAAAAGTATTTTACTCGAAAATATTTAACAGAAATCGTTCTCCAATTCATAAGCTGCTGTTAAGTTCTTAAGGAACCGAACAGAGAAATTGCTGTTTTAGCTATAAATTAAATGGCAATGAAGTATTCGCAACCCCAAAAACACCATTAGACACACCAATCTACAATGCAAGTTTATGGTGTTTGATTCTTCATCACTGGCTGGAGTTTGAAAAGACTATACAGAAATTTAAGAAAACCAGTGAAATAACAGAACTTCCCTCTCCTATAAAAACATATTTGCATTTTTAGGAAATTCTTAGATAAAAATCTAGAAGTTCAGTTTTTCTTACCATAACATTCTACCTATGAAATCTGACTTCCCTGAAGGTTGCCTTATCAGGACCAGGTGCTCAAGTCAGTATCAGATCAGATCCTCAGCCACTATTAACTGTCATAACTCACCTGGAGCTGATATTGCACTAGGAGTCATTTAAGACCTGCAAAGTGTTTCTGACAATAAAATAGACACACACAGACTAAAAAAAGTTTAAAGAACATCTTCTTCGACAATACGGAAATATATTGAAGAGACACATTTTTTAAATGGCCTTATGGTCAAGTTTAGAGTTTTTTTAAGAGTATTTTCACTTTCTGCAAAGACTGTATCACCGAAAGGAAAAAAAAAACCAAGACAGGCTCTAAAATATGCTTCTTTTTTTTGGCATCAATTCTTGTCCTTTTGCAAGTCCCTTTTTCAACCAAAGTTTTTCCTAGCTACAGACTAAAAGGAAATTTAGATCTGAGTGTTTGTAAGAACTAAAAATATTGCATATATTACTGGTTTTCTACATATCTGTATAGAGTCACTTGAAATGTTGTAATTGCATATATTTCCTGCTTTAATAAAATGTTGGTGAAAGGTTTAGTTACTATGGTTCTTTATAGCTCTGGAAGAACTGGCAAGCTGGAAAGAGAGAAGTAACTTCCCAGTCAGTTCAAAGGAAATGGAGCATGCTCATTTCCACTTGCAGAATCCACTCTTTATCAAGCTCTACAGACATTTCTGTGTGACCTTTTGCAATGCAGCATCTGGGCACAATATTTCCATCTTATTACTTTTTTTTTCTTTTTCTT